>PVHX01027282.1:0-19618 GCA_004024805.1 Geosciurus inauris | reverse complement strand
AAAAAAAAAAAAAAGAAGAAATAAGATCTTTGTTTATTTGGACCCTACTTTTCTGGAGTTCTGATTCATGCGAGAAGTTTTACCAACGACAAAGTCTATGTGAGCTTACTCTTCCTTCTAGGCAGGACAAAATGCCCATATCCTTGAAAATAAATGCATGCCTGAGAAGAGGACCATGTGTCAGCTTACATAATGAGAATTCATTTCACTTTATTGCATCTCTTAAATCTTTTTCATTTGGTGAAAAACCTCTTGATTTCTGAATTATGACTACTCTTGTTCATCCATTTCCACAAGGTTAAGCAACAGATGTCTTAAATGTAGGACAAAAGATGTCCCCCTCTTTCTCTTCTATTTTTTCCCTCTCCTCCCCGTGTCTATTCTCAGAGCTTGGAATGGACCACATTACTCCTCAGACTGACACAATGGAATAGCCAACCCACTGAAAAGCTGAGCTCTTCAGCTTGCTGATTCACACCTTCTTTAAGCAAAGAGATGATTGTTTTTAACTTGTAGTGTCTTTTTTCCCCTAACTCCTAATGAGCTCCAGTCAACCAAGATCCTTTTATATCACACAAGTAAATATTGAAATAGATGAAGACAAAATCCACAAAGAAGTTCAATTCAAGATTTTCCTCCTTACATAAGCCAAATAAAGAAATTATTCTTCTCCTCTATAATAAAAAGTTAACTGAATTAATGCTGGTTAGACTCTTATAGCATTAGACTGACATTTTCTTTATGAAATTTAGTAATTTAGTCCTGTCATTTAACGGCAGGATGAATGAATAAAGAGTGTTCATTGGACTCTATTTTCAATTCTAACTCTGGCTTATTACTATTACTTTGCCCTGACCATCTTATATTATTACTTGGAGTCTGAATTATGTTAGCAATGCAGAATGGTATGGAAAAAACACTGTGAGCTAAAGAAAAAGGATGTAAAAGTCTTATTTCTGTAATTGATATACCACTGTTGTCTTAGATATGAAACTAATTTGGTACCTCAGTTTCTTTAACTGAAAAAGCATGATAAATTATTTGCTTAGGGATGAGGAAAGTAGTTCAGTGGTAGAGCACTTGTCTAACACATGAGAGTCTTGTGTTTGGTCCCCAGTACTGGAAAAAAATTATAAATAAATAAATAAAAACACCTCCTCTTTTCCCTCAGTTCACTCACAGAAATGGAGCAATGATTGGAGAAATGATATTGATGCTATAAAAGATTTCGGGATGGGGATACTGGGGATTGAACCCAACACTTTGATATAAACAAGTGCCCTACCTCTGAGCTAAATAACGATCTCTTTCTATTTTTTATTTTTAAGTATTTTTTAAGTTGTTGTTGGACCTTTTTTTTTTTCATTTATTTATATGTGGTGCTGAGAATCGAACCCAGTACCTCACATAAGCTAGGCAAGTGCTCTACCACTGAGCCACAACCCCAGCCCCTCTGTTTTATTTTGAAATAAGTTCTCATTAGGTTGCCAAGGCTGGTCTCAAAATTGCGTTACTCCTGCCTCAGCCTCCCAAGTAGCTGGAATTATAAGAGTGTACCATATGTCCAGCTAGAAAAGATTATGATCTGTCTAGAATGCTGATACAGAAAGATAACTATTCTTTTTATTATTTCTTTTTTAAAATATTTTTTTAGTTGTAGATGGACACAATGTCTTTATTTTATTGCTTTGTATGTGGTGCTGAGTATCGAGGATCGAACCCAGGGCCTCACGCATGCCAGGCAAGCACTCTACCACTGAGCTACAATCCCAGCCCTCTTTTTATTATTTCTACTGGTATTTTTAGGTACTTAGTGCTCCCTGGGTTTGAACCAACTTAATTCTATTTGGAAAAGATTACTATTTATGCTGTATTTTTTGCAAAGCCTTTGCAGAAATAGAACAGGCTATGGAGGATGTGCTTTAAGAAAACAAAATTGTTCCACAAGACTGTTGGCAGTTAAAAATTCTTCTGATTCACATTATTATGAATCACATTATTATTATTAGTGAAGAGGCAGCTTATTAATTCAGAGCTGTCTATAGCCGTGTTGTCTAGGTAGCAAATATCAGCTAACAATTAAGGATACTACTCAGTTGATCCTAGCTATTCCAGGATTTTAGCAAAGTGCCTGAGAAAGGTGTGTAGGTAGAGAGGGATCTTAAAATCTAACAATAGTTGACAGCTTCTAATATGTTTAGTTTTTGTGTGTGTGTCTAATTTATGAAATCTATAAGAATTTTTACAAATTTTATGTAGACAACAGGAAGGTTGACAGATAAGTTTTTTATCCAATTGCTAAAAGAATTATTATCTTCACAATGTAAAATTTAATTTGGGGGGAGGGTGCCGGGGATTAAACTCAGGGGCACTCGACCACTGAGCCACATCACCAGCCCTATTTTGTGTTTTATGTAGAGACAAGGTCTCACTGAGTTGCTTAGCACCTCTCCATTGCTGAGGCTGGCTTCGAAATCGTGATTCTCCTGTCTCAGCCTCCCAAAGTGCTGGAATTACAGGCATGCGCCACTATGTCTGGTACAATTTAATTTTTTTTTTAAAGTAGGATTTTTCTGCATTGCCTAAACTGGTCTTGTGGGCTCAAGCAATCCTCAGGCATGCATCACTGTGCCCAGCTTTATTTTAATTTTTGTTGCTGTTTTGTTGCCCCAGGTTTACAGAAAATATTATAGCATAGCAGAAAGATTCTAATGGCTCTAGTGGTATTTTTTCCACATTTTTTATTGGTGCACTATAGTTGTACATATTGATGGGATTTGTTGTTACATATTCATACATGCACATAATATAACAATATAATTTGACCAATATCACTTCCCAGCACTTTCTAGTGGTATTTTGAAGTTCATCCCCAATGTAGGCTGAGTGATCTACAGGTTGGAGAGACTGCCAAAGTCCAAACCCTTCAGCACTTCTTTAGTGTCAGGATCTACTTCAATAATCTTCTGACCCAGGGCTGAGACCTCAGGAACATAATTATCTCTCTTTTCTATCTTTTCCTACTCCTGCAACTTGATGGACCTATTTTCATAGGGCTTCTCTGACTCCACTTCATCAAATGTGTGACATACCCTGCAATCTTTTTGTGGAATTTCTTGCTGTGAATAAAA
The DNA here is from genome assembly GCA_004024805.1 of Geosciurus inauris. Lineage (NCBI taxonomy): Eukaryota > Metazoa > Chordata > Mammalia > Rodentia > Sciuridae > Geosciurus > Geosciurus inauris. Next base: position 16,487 of record PVHX01027282.1, on the reverse strand, counting down.
ACAATCTCCTTGCACAAGTACTTGTTGGTATGCCAGTCATTACCCAGGCAAGTGAAGTACTTCTAGATGATGAACTGGGCTGACTCCTTTAGTTTTGGTGTGAACATGGTCCATGTTGGTGGGTCTTGTTAAAAGAGCTTCATTTTAATTTGTGAAGATTATAATGATAATGCATTTTGTTATACAATCTGTCACATTACACATTACAGTACTATCAGATTCAAAGCTCAGGACCGGGGATAGAGCTCAGTGGTAGAGCTTAGCATGTGCCAGGGACCCTGGGTTTAATGCCCAGTACAGAAAGAAAGAATGAAAGGAAGGAAAGAAGGAAGAAATCAGACAGTAAAGGAAAAAATCCTCAGACCCAAACATAAAGGCTATTAATTCAAAGATGTATCTGAAACTGAAAGATCAACTTATGGGGTAAAAGGAAGAATGGAGGAACCTAAGTAACAAAAATCCCAGCGAAATAAGACACAAGATGTAGGACAGGGCTGGTAAATGACAGGTCCTTGCAGAACTGTAGCTGCTTGGCAACAAGTATTAGGGATTAGTAATGAGGAAACTCAAGCCAAAAGGCAGGAAATGCCAAGTATTTTGAATTGTATAGAATTCCTATGGAAAACCTATAAACTCCTTGAGGACATATCTTCAGTCATTCAAAAAATATATACTGAACACCTATATTTTCCCAACACTATTCTACACAGTACAGAGTCAGCAGTGAACTATACAAAGGTTACGGACTCCCTGTGGCTTATATTCTAGTTGCAGGGACAGACAATAAATAAATAAGTAAAATAAATAGTATGTAAGTAGAAATAGAACTAGGGATAAAATTTAAGGCGGAATACTGGAAGCCAAGAGTAGGGCATGATTTGGAGTAAGATGGTTAGGGAAGGCTTCTCAGAAAAGACACAAAGCTTAGGGAGTGGGGGTGTGGCTCAGTGATGGAGGGCTTGCCTAGTTTGCACAAGGCCCTGGGATCAATCTCCAGGAATAATAATAATAATAATAATAATAATAATAATAATGATGATGATGACTTAGACAAGAGGATGGGAAAAAGTCATGAAGGTTCTGAGGGAAAGTGTTCTAGGCAGAGAATACAGCAAATGCTAAGACTTTGAGACCATATCGTGTCTGGCCCATTTGAGGAGTAGTAAGAAAGCTAGCATAGTCAGAGCAAAGTGAAGAAAAGAGAAGAGCAGTAAGTAGTGTCAGAGAAGCAGAGAGACATCAGTAATACTGGGCCCTGCAGACCACTGTGAGGACTGCGGCTTTACTTTGAGTGAGAAGAAACTATGAGAGCAGAGGGAAGACACAACATGACTCGCAGCTCAAAAGGATCAGTCAAATCTTTAGATCGCACCACAGAGGGGCAAGGAGGTAAGCAAAACCACTTAGGAAACAAGTACAATAATCTAAGGAAGAAAGAATGGCAGCTCACATAGGCTGGTAGTGGTGGAGGAGTGAGAAATAGTTGGAATCTGACTATATTTTGAAGGTAGAGCCATCAGGATGTGCTAATGGTCTTGAAAAAGGAAGAAGGGAATCAAAGATGACAGTAGGAATTTTGGCCTGAGAAGCTAGAAAAATGGAGGCTCTGTTTATTCACATGGAGAAGATTGTGAGAGGAATCTGAATTATCCTTGCATCCTCATAACCTGGCACAATGCCAGGCACATTGCACTGTTCAATGAATACTGATAATTTAATCTGAATCTAGTTTCTGTTTATTTGAGGCCAGAGTTGTTCTAGATACAAGATCAACTTGTTAGAGTTACTAAACTAGAGCTTTGTTCCCAACTCTAGTGCAAAGTTAAAACCAGTGGTGTGCTAGCTTATACAAGAGTCAACTGCTAAATTTGGAGAATATTCCAAGGTATTAACCATAGCCATTATTTTAATTCAAATTGCATAAACCTAAAGCTGATAAATCATATTAGAACAAAGGTAAAACATACTTAAAACTCATTGCTTCCCCTCCTCTTCCTCCTTCCTTCTCTCTTTTCTCCTCCCCTTTTTCCTCCCCCTCCCCGCTTCTTCTCCTTCTTCTTTGCTAAAAATTGAACTCAAGTGCTATGATCTACCACTAAGCTACACCCCCAGCTAGAAACTATCACTTCTTAATTATTTCCTACATTTTACTATAATCTAGGCTCTTGAAGTTACGATCTACCACTAAGCTACACCCCCAGCTAAAAACTATCACTTCTTAATTATTTCCTACATTTTACTATAATCTAGGCTCTTGAAGTTACTTATGTGTATTCTATCTGTGTGGTAGAAATTCTACATAATGATGTTCACTGATGTTCACTGATGTTAATTCAATATCTTTAAACTAGCCATGGGATGAGTATTTATAATATAAAACTAGAAAATGCTACAAGTGAAGGCTCCTCACACCCTCTCCCAGAGCCAGTTAAATCTGAAAGTGGGGAATCAGTGGTTCCAGCTTTGTAGACAATGGTAGAGGACTGTTGTGTATTTTGTAAATATGCACATGTACAAGCACTGCACACAGAGTATTGCAGTGGTTACATAGGAAGACTTTCATGTCAGCTAAGCAAGGGTTGAAGACTGAGGAAATAGTGGGAGAGGGACATGCAAGAAATTCCACAGAGGAAAAGAAAGGCCTTACCTATCCATCAAACTAGGGATTACTAAGAGAGATGAGCATCTACATTCAATTAACGGCTTAATAGAATTAAATCTGGACCAAATTATGAAGTGTTAACAAGGGAAATTAACAGCTTTGTACCACTTTTGATATTGTATGGGATGCAAAGAAAACAGAAACTAGTCAATACCAGTGAGGCTTTTTCTTTTTTTTTGGTACCGAGGATTGAACTCAGGGGTACTCCACCACGGAGCCACATCCCCAGGCCTGTTTTGTGTTTTATGTAGAGACAGGATCTCACTGAGTTGCTTAGCACCTGGCCGTTGCTGAGGCTGGCTTTGAACTCGTGATTCTCCTGTCTCAGCTTTCCCTGGGATTACAGGCGTGTGCCACCGTGTCCGGCTCTGTGTCTCTTTTTAAAAAGGCCTAACAGAGGGCTGGGGTTATGGCGCAGTTTAGTGTGCTCGCCTAGCACGTGTGAGGCACTGGGTTCGATCCTCAGCACCACATAAAAATAAAAGATATTCTGTCCATGTACAACTAAAAAAATATAAATGTTTAAAAAAAGAAAAGGCCTAACAGAAAAGTCTTACTAGGCCAGACACGGTGGCACACGCCTATAATCCCAGCACTGTAATCCCAGCACTTAGGGAGGCTGAGACAGGAGAATCTCAAGTTCAAAGCCAGCCTCAGCAACGGCGAGGCGCTAAGCAACTCAGTGAGACCCTGTCTCTACATAGAACACAAAACAGGGCTGGGGATGTGGCTCAGTGGTCGAGTACCCCTGAGTTCGATCCTCGGTACCAAAACAAAGCGAAACACAGAGGATACTAAAGACACTGATTATTCCTGTGAGATAGCTAGAAAAACAGCACAATTTATGTTCTTGTTTTTATTTTGCAAGAATATTGCTTTAATAAAAGGAGAGGGGAGGGAGCCACATGGCTTCTTGATGAGTTGGAGTCCAGAGAGACAGAGAAAGAAGGGGTCCCCGGGTTAGACGATATGGAGTCTCTCTGGACAATGGCGATCCGCGGAACCAATCTCCCCAGGCCCCGAGGTGTGGGTAAAAATCTGCTCTGCCCTAGTGAGACTCAGAGATAACCAGGACAAGAAGCAGGAACACCACCTGGACGAGGAGCAGACAACATCGTTTATTCTAGAAACTATAGAAGCTTATATGCACTCTTAGACCAATCAGGTCCAAAGGTCACAAACAAAGGGGTGCTCTTTGGCAAGAGCAAAGTCTATTAGCATAGAATGGAGAAGGATGGAAGGGAGGGGGTGGAAGGTATGGAGAGTGCTCCTACACAAGAAAAGAAACTGGAGTCCAAGGACTATTAATGAATGGAGGAAAAGAGAGAGTGAGCCATCCTGTTGGAGCAGGGAAAGCAGGAAGTCTAATATACAGGCCACTGAAAAATAAACAGTAGAAAAGCACAGCATTTAATGAACCATTTTCAAGAGAAGCAGGATTAAAAATTTGTTTATTGACTATAAACATGGCAATTAAGACAACAAAAATTTGAAAATGACAAGACACTGAAAAAAAATCTTTAATCTCCAGTTTCCCCCAAATCTTTCCACTTTGCTCACTGTTTGCAGAACTGCTCAACTTCCTTTTTTTTTTCACTTTCCTCATTTTTTATTGGTACATTATAGTTGTACATAATGGGATTTTTAAAAATATCTTTGTTTTGTTTATTTTTTTATTTTTATGTGGTGCTGAGGATTGAACCCCAATGCTTCACATGTGAGGGACAAGCGCTCTGCCACTGAGCCACAACCTCAACCCCATAATGGGATTTTTTGTTACATATTCATACGTGCACACAATAACAATATGATTTGGCCAATATCACTCCTACACTTCCTTCCCTCCCTCAAACTGATCTTTTTTCCCTTTTACTCAATGTATTCATCCTCCATCTGCCCTCACTGACTTTTTTTTTAAAGCTTTAATCTTTTTAAACTATGATATTTTCATAAAGTTGTTTTCCATACCTCAGTAGAACTTCATATTGAGCAGAATCACTCCATGAGCCTCAGTCTCTTTTCTCCAGAAATATTTATGGTTATGGGATATGGAATTATTGGGTCAAAGGGCAAAGGCTTGTCAAGATTAGCAATGTATCACAGGACCTGGTCATAATACCCTTGCTATTTTGATATGTCAGTTTTAAAAATTAAATAAGTTCCTAAGTGAAATCCAATATTTTATTATCTTAGTTGGCATTTCTTCCATTAATAAAATTGAGCTTTTCCCCCTACATGTTTGTTCACTAATATTATGTCATTTGCCTATCCATTTCTTTGGGGCTCAGTGTAATTTTATCAACTTGTATGAGCTCGTGTGTGTGTGTGTGTGTGTGTGTGTGTGTGTGTGTGTATACCAAGGCTCAAACTTGCACATAAGGCAAGCTCTTTGCCACTGATCTACATACCCAGCCCTTTAAAAACACTTTTTTTAATGTTTTTTGTTTTAAAAAAGGGTCTCGCTAAATTGCCCAGGCTGATCTCTTGCTCGGGATCATCCTAACTCAGAATTATAGGTATGTACTACTTACTCAGCAAAAAAACAAGCTTTTATTTTTTCCACGTTTTATTTCTTTCCTTTATGGTACTTGGGATAGAACTCAGAGCTTCATGCAAGCTAAGCAAGCACTCAGCTTATGAGTTATTTATATAAGAAAGATATAAGTTGGGCTGGGTTATGGCTCAGTGGTACAGCACTTGCCTAGCATGTGTGAAGCACTGGGTTTGATTCTCGGCACCACATAAAAATAAACAAATAAAAATAAAGATTCATTCACAACTAAAATATATATATTAAAAAAAGAAAGGTATAAGTCTTTTATAATTTTTGCAGATAATTTCCCATTCTGTTGATATTTATTTTGGTCACTTTACAAAAATCTGGTCATATTTTCCTGAGGGTTTTTTTTTTTCTTTCTTTCTTTCTATCAGGGATTGAACCCCAGGGTGTTCAACCACTGAGCAACATCCCCAGTCCTTTTTACTTAGAGAGAGGGCCTTGCTAATTTGCTGAATCTGGTCTTGAATTTGCAAACCTCCTGCCTCAGTCTCCTAAGTTGCTGGAAGGGAACCACCATTTGACCCAGCCATCCCACTCCTTGGTCTATAGCCAAAGGACTTAAAAACAGCATACTACAGTAACATAGCCACTTCAATGTTTATAGCAGCACAATTCACAATAGCTAAACTGTGGAAACAACCTAGATGCCCTTCAATAGATGAATAGATAAAGAAATTGTGGTATATATACACAATGGAATATTACTCAGCAATAAGAATAAAATTATGATATTTGCAGGTAAATGGATGGAGTTGGAGAATGTCATGCTAAGTGAAGTAAGCCAATCCCAAAAAACCAAAGGCCAAATGTTCTCTCAGATAAGTGGATGTTGATCCACACTGGGGGAGGGGACATGGGAAGAATGGAGAAACTTTGGTCAAAGCGGAGGGAGAGCAGGGGAGAGGACATGGGGGCAGGAAAGATGGTGGAATGCCAGGGACAACAATTCCCTAGGTTCATGTATGATTGACTGCACATATGGTGTAACTTGATATTGTGTATAACCAGAGAAGTAAAAAGTTGTGCTCCATTTGTGTACAATGAATCAAAATACATTCTGCTGACATGTAAACCTAATTAGAATAAATAAATGAAAAAAAATTTTTTTTAAAAAGAATTACTTTTGTAATCCACTGAGGAATCTCTACCAGGGACATAGACAATAAAGGTTCTCAAAAAACAACAAGAAAACTGCTTTAATGTAGGTTTGCTATACTACTATATCCATTGGTATGGTCATTTTTCATAACTAAAAAGTTTTTTCTCTTCTATTATTTGCATCTTATCTTCCCCAATCAAGTTTGAGAATCATTATAGATAGTATAAGGATTTTGATAAAACTACAACCCTTGTTTTTTTATTTTCTTGTGGTACTAGAATTGAACCCGGGGCACTCTATCACTGAGCTATACTGCCAACCCTTTTTATTTTTTGTTTTGAAAGTTGGTCTCACTAAGTTGCTGAGGCTGGCCTCAAACTTGTGATCCTCCTGCCTCAGCCTCCAGAGTAGCTGGGATCATCTTGCATGTACCAGTGTGCCTGGTGTAGTCCCTTGTTTTTTGATAGAACTATAGTTATCTCTCTCATGTTAGTAACTATATTAACACCTACTAATTAGGCTAACAATAAGGAAAGAAGTATATAAAGTTGAACTGTGCTATTCAGTTCTGCAGTATTGTCTGAAACATTTCAAATGTCTCAATCTAATGGGAAAAATTTTTTTAAGATTTAAAAGTGACACAAATGTCTATAAAAAGTTCTCCCTGGGAAACCATTTATTACTTGGAATAAGAAAGATTTCTCTTTGAAACAAATAAACCCCAAAAATGTGAAACATAAAGGATTGAAAAGTATAAATATGTCCTTGAGTATATGTCTTGCAATAAACCTTTCATAATGCTCCTGAAATTTAAGCCAAAGCTTTGTGAACAATTTAACATAGAGCTACTTGTAAAGCCAAAGGACCAGATGGAAGTAAAACAGGACCAGAGCAGGCTTTATTCTGGGAAGGACGCTCCTGGGCCACCCTCCCCGCCCAGTCACCAGGCTTGAACTGGGCAGAAATGGTGCTAGAACCTCAGGCCACACAGAATTTAAAGGGCCCTCCCCATCCGGAAAAGGCAGGCTTGAGGCCAGAAGGGAAGGGCCTGGGGCAGGAAGAGGTCTTGGTCTAGAGTCCAGTGTCCTCCGAGATTGGTTAGGTGAAGCTGGTGAGGTCAGAGTCCTTCCGGGATGAGCCAGGAGTCATGGCGATTCTCATGTTGGAGGTTCGCTGTTCTTTCCCTGTGGGATACTGGAAGCTGCCATGTTGGCGTGTTGGGCACGGGCAACGGCTGCGAGCAGGGCGGCTAGGCCCCAGGCGGTGATGGACAATGTGGGGAAGGGGAGAGAGAGCACGCGGCACCCGGGGTGAGGGGAGAGTCGGGCGGCTGATGGGGGCGGGGCGGCAGACGCTGAGCGTGAGGGGAGGGCCTGGCTGCCCGGTCGTGGCTCCTGCTGGCCCCGGGCAGTGGCAGCAGCTGCGCAGGAGCAGGAAGGAGCGGGAGGGCTACTCTCTGCTTCTGCCTTTGCCCTAACAGTACTTGCCCAACTCAAGTTATTTTTCTTTTGCATTAATTTGCCTAGGAATATCTTGGAACCTTCTGGAAGGTTTTTTAAAAAGTAAAAAAGAGAAAGAAAAAAGAATAATTTTGTTAAATTTATTTTTTCTCCAAAAATGATAAAATTACTACAAGTCACAGAAATTCAGAGCTTCTACAGTTTATGATAAATGTTTTTGGTACCTAAATGAAAATTAAATTTCTTTCTTTTTTTTTTTTCCACGGCTCTGAACTGGCTTTTATTTTCGGTTCCAGCATCGAGCGCACCCTGCTCCCCAGAGCATGTGACGCTCTGTGCAGGGAACAGGCTTAGGGACAAAGGCTGAGGAAGCGGAAGCGACCCAAAGCAGACGGGTAGGTTCCAGGCTTCCCGGAGCTAAAGTGGCGCGCCACGGGCCCTGCGCGGGACGCCGACGGGGACCAGGCCCCCGGCATGCTCCTGCCGCCCCAGGGGCCTACACCGTTCCCAGTCTCCGCGGCACTTCGCACTCCTGAGGTTGCGGGAACCACAGAGCGACAAGAACGACCGAGCCACAGCACTCGCTAAGCCAAAGGCGACCCGCCTCGCGACCGGTGCCCGACTCCAACCGAAAATTAAATTTCATTGTTGTAACATGAACGACTAAGCTTTCATGCTTTTAGATGGAGCTCTACAGGTCTCCCTTCTCATCTGTCATATATGAGTATGTTGCAGATGAAAGGCAGCAGAAAATTTCAACTTTTAAAAAAATATTTTTTTAGTTGTCAATGGATTTTATTTCTTTATATGTGGTGCTGAGAATCGAACCCAGTGCCTTACACATGCTAGGCAAGCACTCTACCAGTGAGCCACAACCCCAGCCCAAAATTTGCAATTTGAAGTGTTTTCCTAGAATTCTATGACAAAGATTTAGAGTCCCATCCATAATTGTTCCTAACAATATCTAAGTTTCTTTATTATGGAACAAAGTTGTTAGTGCTCCAAACGTAATTTAAAAATTGGACTTGCCCAATAAGAACAGAGTTGTGGGCTGGGGTTGTGGCTCAGTGGTAGAACACTTGCCTGGCATGTGTGAGGCACTGGGTTCAATCCTCAGCACCATATAAAAATAAATAAATAGAATAAAGGTAATGTGTCCATCTACAACTAAAAAATATTAAAAAAAAAAAAAAAAGAACAGAGCTGTTCTTTTTTGGGAACCCTAAAACGTAAGTGGGAACTCGCAAACCTCTATCAAAGTTATTTCATTATAGTCTTGGTTTCCATTATAATTAGCTCTCAGTTCAAAAAAAGCCTACTATATTGGAAAAGAATGTCAAATGTTCAAGAGTTACTAATTTATATCTTTTTGTAATTTAATAAGTCTTTTAAGATATGATTTCATTTTCTCACTTTGCTTATATAATTTCCTTCTTGCTGATAAAACATATATCTCCTGATTTTGATTTGTTATGTTTCTTTAAGTGGGATGTTTATACATTTCTAGATCTCTTTTATTACTGGATTTCCTGTTGCTGTGCCTTGCTTTGTTATCTCCATAAAGCATAAATGGAGTCTGTGGTAGAACTGGGTTTACTCATGCAACTGAACAGCCACACCCTAGTAATTAGAGGCTTGGTTGCCCATTCAGAAAATGACACAGTCATCACCAAAATATGGCGTAGGCATTTATGTAAACACTTTTTTTCAGTGAATCTGGAAACTATTCAAGAAATTAACCAAACAAGATGTGTACTCTTCATCTCTACAAAATTAATAAGCTTAAAATTTCATAAGAAAGATCTCACTTACAAATGCACTATTTTTTATGCTTCCAACAGTTCATAAAAGTCTGTTTCCTCCTCTCTCACCCTAACCATTCACCTGCAAATGTTCAAATGTTATGCAGAGAAAATTTAAAATAAGGGAATTCTCAGAGGAAAGTGTTAAGAGTCAGTCAATGTTAAGATTTATTGCTTTTTTTTAGAAAACCAGAGCTATTAAGAACTATCTGAAACAACAGACATAGTTGAATAAACTATATTTAGTATACACAACAGAGTACGAAATAGTCTTTAAAAACAATGATGTAAATTTATCTTTATTGACATGGGTACAAGCTTCTCATTACTGTAATGAATACCTGAGATAATCAACCTACAAAGAAAAAAGGTTTATTTTGGCTCACAGTTTAGAGTTTTCAGCCCATGATTGTTTGGTCCTGTTGCTTTGGGCCTGTGGCCACATATGGCAATAGTTTATGGTAGAGCAAAACTACTCACCTCCAGTTGAAAAACGAAGAAGGGGCTGAGGTTCCATTATGTCCTTTGAGGGCACACCCCTAGTGACCTAAAGACCTCTCACTTGGCTTCATCTCTTCAAGGCTCCCCCAATTCCCACTAGTGTCATGAACTAGGGACCAAGTCCTTAAGAGGGGGACTTTTGGGGGACATTTATTCAAGCCATAGAAAAGTCTAAAAATATTTATGATTAATAAGTTGTTAAAAGAAGTTTACAGGGCTGGAGTTGTGGCTCAGTGGTAGAGTGCTTGCTTAGCATGTGTGATGCACTGGGTTCGATTCTCAGCACCACATATAAGTAAATGAAATAAAGTCCATTGACAACTACAAAAATTAAAAAAAAAAAGTTTACAAAAACATGAACTTACTTTTTTTTTAATTTTTTTTTTTTTTAGTTGTAGATGGACACAATGTCTTTATTTTCTTGCTTTGTATGTGGTGCTGAGGATTGAACCCAGGGCCCCACGCATGTGAGGCAAGCGCTCTACCGCTGAGCTATAATCCCAGCCCCAATGAACTTACTTTTTGCTTAAAATAAAAGAGAGAGAAAGTGAGAGAAATAAATAGTTTTTGTATGTATGGGAGGACAAATATCAGAAAGGTATCTGGGTGTTGAACTCAAGAGAACTTTAATTTTCTTCATATTTTTTGTATTTCCTGATTTTTAACAATAGGCATTTTAAAATATTTTTTGACCTTTATTTTATTTATTTATATGTGATGCTGAGAATTGAGCCCAGTGCCTCACACATGCTAGGCAAGTGTTCTACCACTGAGCTACAACTCCAGAACTAAAAAATATTTTTTAGTTGTAGATGGACACACTAACTTTATTTATTTATTTATTTATTTATTTATTTATTTATTTATTATGTGTTACTGAGGATCAAACCCAGTGCCTCACATGTGCTAGGCAAATGCTCCACCACTGAGCCACAACCCCAGTCCCTACAATGAGCATTTTTTACTTTCATAATCAGATGAAACAAAGAGGATATTTCTACTGTAAAAAAAAAAAAAAAAGACTAAATATCCTTTAATTAGTAAAAGTCTCATTCTATTGCTCTCCATCTTTCAATTCTGCTTGCCTCTTATTGGCTTCTACTATGTATAGGTTCTATTCTCAATGTGGCAAAGAACTACCCCTGGATCCAGACTTTAATAAAACCAAAACCACCTTGAACTCCAGCAGATAGAGCCAATCTTCTTCATTAGCTCCAACAGAAAAGTTACAGGGCAGACTGTCTGAGTTGGATGAGCAACCATGGTATGGTAGGGTAGTGGGGTGGGCAGGGAATGTAATTTTCTAATGGGATAGATCTCAGTTATGAGATATCCCTATGGTCAAGGAGGAGAAAGAATCTATACTGAGTTGGTTGGTTTCTGTTATTGCTTGGAACTTGAGTGTCCCCCAAAGGCCCATGTATTAAGGCATGGTCCCCAAAAGAAACCCTTAGGAGGTGTAACCTTATGGGGAGGTCCTTAGGTCTTGGGAGTTTGCCTTTGAAGAGGACTGTGGAATTCCAGTCTCTTCCTTTCTCTTTTGCTTCCTGGCCACGATGTCAATGGTTTTGCTTTGGGCCTCACCATAGGCCCAAAGCAACAGGGCCACTGATCAGGAAGAGGAATCTCCAAACTGTGAGCCTAAATAATTTTTTCTCCTTTTGATTATCTTAGGTATTTTACTATAGTGATGGAAAGATGACTGGCACAGTTGCCAATAGGAAAAAGGAATTTTGTCATCTGAAAAAGGGAGGAGAGGATGCTAAAGAGACTAAAATAACAGATATCAATTACAATATTCATTCTAGACTCTTATAATAGGAATAATGAATTTTAAAAGGAGTTAGCAGAGGATTTTTCACTGTTTGGGAACTGGAAATCACTATTCAATATCTAAATCACAATATATATTCATTCAATAAATATTTATCAAGTATCTCCCCTGTGCCCAGTAGCGTATACCTTACTGGGATGAGTAGGAAACAAACATAGACTCATGGATCTTACATCTTCAGGCATCAGCAACAACTCTAAAAATGACTCTGGAATCATCCTCTAGCTGGAAATTTTGTTGCAGTAGTTGAGACTAGAGAAAATGAAATTTGGCTTTCATAAAATTCTTGTTTCACTTGTCTGTGAACACTATAGTAAGATCCTATTCTTGAAAGAAACCAAGCTGAGATGAGTCATGAGATTTGCAGGCAAATGAAAAGACTACAAATGTCTGTGACTCGATATTAACAGAAAACTGCATTATCTAGACACACTGAAGGTGTTCTCCAGCCTTCTTGAGATTTAAGCTGCATTATTTAACTTGCCCTTACAGTAACACTGGGCAAACCAATCTTGTGATGCATATTTTAATTTCAAGCAAAACTCTTTTTACAGCTGACTTAGCAATGAACAAACTTCTTTTGAAGTAGGTTAAGATCCATAGATTGGGACAGGATATTCACTTTGTGGGGCTAGGATTATAGCTCAGTGGTAGAGTGCTTGCCTAGCATTGGGTTTGATTCTCAGCACCGCACATAAATAGATAAAGGTCCATTGATGACTAAAAAACATTTTTTAAAAAATATTCATTTTGTGTCTTGTTAGTTTTTTTGCTATTTTAAAATTTATTCTAATTAGGTTTACATGACAGCAGAATGCATTTTGATTCATTGAACGCAAATGGAGCACAATTTTTCACTTCTCTGGTTGTACACAATATCAAGTTACACCATATGTGCAGTCAGTGATACATGAACCTAGGGCACTGTTGTCCATCGCATTCCACCATCTTTCCTGCCTCCATGTCCTATTCACTCCCTTCCCTCCCTCCCCTTTTACCAAAGTTTCTCCATTCTTCCCATGTCCCCTCCCACACTATGGATCAGCATGCACTTATCTGAGAGAACATTTGGCCTTTGTTTTTTTTGGGATCAGCTTACTTTGCTTAGCATGATGTTACCAACTCTATCCATTTACCTGCAAATGCCATAATTCTATTCTCTTTTAATGCTGAGTAATATTCCATTGTGTATATATACCACAGCTTCTTTATCTATTCATCTATTGAAGAGCATCTAGGTTGGTTCCATAGTTTAGCTATTGTGAATTGAGAGGCTATAAACATTGAAGTGGCTGTGTCACTGTAGTATGCTATTTTTAAGTCCTTTGAGTATAGACCTGTATTGTTAGTTTTTTATACTTGGTATAGAAAACACCTAATACTGAGTTTAAAGTTTTATGAGAAGACTGTAAAGCAAAATTTAGCTAATGAATCTCTTTTTTAAGAAATATATTTTTTAGGCCTGGGATTGTAGCTCAGTGGTAGAGCGCTTGCCTTGTATGCGTGAGGCACTGGGTTCAATCCTCAGCACCACATTAAAAAAATAAATAAAATAAAATAAAGATATTGTGTCCATCTACAACTAAAAAAATATTTTAAAATATATGTATTTTTTAGTTGTAGATGGACACAATACCTTTATTTTTATTTATTTAGTTTTACGTGGTGCTGATGATCCAACCCAGTGCCTCACATGTGCTAAACGAGCACTCTACCACTGAGCCACAACCCCAGCCATAGCTAATGTATCTTTAAGCCATTTTTTTAACCATCAAGAGCATAGCATTGGGGGCTGGAGTTATGGCGCGGTGGTAGCGTGCTCGCCTAGCATGCATGAGGCACTGGGTTTGATCCTCAGCACCACATATAAATAATAAATGAATAAAATAAAGATCCATCAACAATTAAAAAAAAAAAAGAACATAGCATTGGACATAGTGGCGCACACTTATAATCCAGCTATTTGGGAGCCTGAGGCAGGAGGATCACAAGTTCAAGGTCAGCCCCAACAATTGGCCAGATCTTGTTTCAAAATAAAAGAATAAAAAGGACTAAGAGTATAGCTTAGTGGTAGAGTTTGCTTGAGGTCCTGGGTTCAACTCCCAGATTTGGAAAAAAAATAGAAAGAAAAAAGAAAAAGAATATAGTAATTGTAATTTCCTAACATGTTGATTCTGAACTTTGGCTACACATGAGAATCACCTTTAAGAAACAACTGGCACCGGGTGAAGGGTGAGGACAGGGTACTGATAACCTTTAAAAAGCATTGTAGGGTTAGGAATGTAGCTCAGTAGCCTGCGTAGTATCCATGAGGCTCTGTGTTCAATTCTTAGCACCGCCACCACCAAAAAATAAAAATAAAAAAGTGGAAAAAAATAATAAAAAACATAGGGTCCTGGAAGCAGCTCAGTGTTAGTGCTTGCCTAGCAAGCACAAGGCCTTGGGTTCAATCCCCATTACCATTTAAGACAATAACAACAACAAATCAGTGCTTTGGGAGACTGACATATGTGGATTACAAGTTTAAGGCCACTAACTGTAATAGTAACTTAGTGAGGCCCTGAACAATTTAGTGAGATCCTGTCTTAAAATAAAAAATAAATAGGGCTAGGGATGTAGCCTACTGGTAAAGTGACTCTAGGTTCAATTCCCAGTACTACAAAAACAAAAACAAAAAACATTGTAGGCAGGTACAGGAGGCTGAAATGGGAGAATCACTTGAGCCCAGGAGTTTCAGATAAGTTTGAGCAACAAAGGAGACCATATTTGCAGGAAGGAATGTAGCTCAGTGTGTGCTTAGCATACAGAAGGCCTGAGTTTAATCCCCAGCACCAAAACAACAAACAGAAACAGTAGCTAGGGTTGAGAACAGCCTAAAGAATAAGGTATACTCAGTATCAGGTTTGGGGAAAGTGGATATTTTGAGGATAGAATACTTGGTTATATGCATTTTATGCTAGGCTGATTTTCACCAGTGAAATCACTTTTATTCTTATCATTTATGTACTTTAATTTACTTATTAATTTATTTTCCAATGCTGGGGATTGAGCCCAGGGGCACTTTACCACTGAGATATATCTCCTTGCCTTTTCCAAAATTCTTTAAAGTTTTGAGACAGCTTCTTGCTGAGTTGCTGAGGCTAGCCTCTAATTTACAATCCTCTTGCCTCAGCCTCCTGAGTAGCTGGGATTACAGGTGTGCATCACCATCCCCAGCTATTTATCCAATTTTAAAAGAATAAATAATCCCATATCCATTCATTTTCCTTTCCTTCATTCTGTTTCTTCCTTTCCTTTTCTCTTTCTCATTTGTTTATCTAATCACTTATTATGAGTATTTAATGGGAGTATTGTGCTAGGTAATAAGGATACAGAAATAGAAGTCATACTGTCATTCAAATATCACAATATTAATAAGGTAGCACATATAAATTTGTCATCCTAAGATTCTCATTAAAGTTCAATTAAAAAAAAAAGCAAGAAAAAATTACCCATTAATCTTCCTCTGCTGAATTTATTTTATAAAAAATTGTGTTGAAGCCGGGCGCGATGGCGCAAGCCTGTAATCCCAGCACTTAGGGAGGCTGAGACAGGAAAATTGCCAGTTCAAAGCCAGCCTCAGCAACAGCGAGGTGCTAAGCAACTCAGTGAGACCCTGTCTCTACATAAAACACAAAATAGGGCTGGGGATGTGGCTCAGTGGTCAAGTGCCCCTGAGTTCAATCTCTAGTACCAAAAAAAAAAAAAAAAAATTGTGTTGAGCCAGGAGCAGTCGTGCAAGCCTATAATCCCAGCACTTAGGGAGGCTGAGACAGGAGAATCGCGAGTTCAAAGCCAGCCTCAGCACAGCAAGGCGCTAAGCAACTCAGTGAGATCCTGTCTCTACATAAAACACAAAATAGGGCTGGGCATGTGACTCCAGTACAAAAAAAAAATAATTGTGTTGAAGTTGAGTTGTTCTATTAGGCAAACATCAACATTCCTGACCTATTGTGCTTTCAGTGATTCATGTAGTAATCTACCTATATGTCACAGTGTGATTTTCAATCTTTTATATATTTAATGAAAGAATACAAATGCTTATCATTCATTAGGTTACATATAAAAAAGATTCAGATATATTATCAACTTTAGGAGTTATTCTAATTTAAGACTTCAGATGTCTTTGGAATATTTTGTGAAGTTCTGTTATTTTGGACATACAAATTCTTCTCAGAGAATCCAGCAAATACTTTGATATTTAGTTCCTGTCCAATTGTCAAATAAGGTTACTTTGTAGATAAAGGCAAAACCCAACATTACTTAAGGGTAGGCAGACCCTTTTCTCTGACTGTTCATGCCATTCTCTCCCATTTTTAAGTTTCGAGTTGTAACTTAACAGCTATTTAAAAAGTCATACTTTCGAGCCGGGCGTGGTGGCTCACGCTTGTAATCCCAGCACTTTGGGAGGCTGAGACAGGAGAATCACGAGTTCAAAGCCAGCCTCAGCAACGGCGAGGCGCTAAGCAACTCAATGAGACCCTGTCTCTACATAAAACACAAAATAGGGCTGGAGATGTGGCTCAGTGG
>PVHX01027281.1:0-19014 GCA_004024805.1 Geosciurus inauris | reverse complement strand
AAATCGTCAACATAATTCAGTAATAGGAAATCCTAGGGGCACTGGCCCCATTTGGAGAGGACTGAATCCCAACAGAACACTGGGTATATGGCTTTGATTGGTGAGAATGGAACTATATCTACAGAGTCTAAGAGCTCATAGAAATGAGAGGATCATGGTCCTGAGCACTGAAAATCTCAGGAATGTCCAGCAAATGAGCTCTTCCTATAGATGTAGCCTCAGCCTGAGGGAAACCACATACACAAATAAGTGTACAGGCAAGGGGCAAAGAAGGCCCTGATGATGTGAGGGAAAGAGCTCAGAAGAAGCAGATACAGGAAGTGCTACAACCACTTAACACAGTTCTCAGGCTGAGGGCACAACTTGTAAGCAAAGTCGGTAGGGTTCTAGGCTGGAACCAGGAGGGGGCAGAACATCCCCTAGAATAGACTCAGTTCTGACCTACACAGGTGGCTACAGAGATAGGTGCTACTCAGAGACAGGCACTGTTTGTACAACTACAGTGGTAAAGCAACAGCAAAGTCACTGGGAGAACTACTCTACCATCCCCTCCCCTTCCAGACCATCCTCCCAGTGATATGGAATATCTTCATGATTTATATATTAGGACAAAAATGGAAAGAAATTCATCTATACATAGTTGTGAGCAAAAATGAAAGAAGAATATCAGGGACAAAGATGAATCACATCCCTCAGTCATGCTGACAACTAGTATCTCCCTTCTTATTTTAAAAAATAGCTCTCTATATTCTACCATTCCAGGATCTGTATCTGAAATTAGGGCCATATTGCTGAGTCCAGTATTTTTTAGGCTTTTGAAAAATTTCATCTCTGTCTCAATTACATAGTTGAGAAGTCACATCAAAAGGCATGTGGAAGGGAAGAAAGATCACTTATGTCACAAAGATATTTATACCATCTATAAAAACATATACATATTCTGTTTTGCTGTTGCCTTATAAATATGGACCATTATGGTATTTAGAGATTTGTTAAATGAACATTTTTCTTTCTGAGATAAATTATATTTGTTCAAATTGGTCAAATAATATTTTCCATAGTGCATTGACTTAGACTTCCTTTGGGTAGGAAAGGAATGTTCTTTACCTCCAGAATTACCACCACTCCCCCAGTAAAAGCCTCTACACTGTTTTATAGCTGAAGTTGTATCAAGGACAGTGACCAACATCTCTGTTAGAAGGAATGAAGAGTGAGAAGCACCTTAGGTCAAATTTCCTGAGCAACATGGCTGGCAGTAAATGATGTAAAAGAGAGGATGTCTCATATCCAGCTCTGTCTTTTGATTTTCTCTAATGGAGAACTGTTTGCCATCTAAATCTGCCATATACCAGTTGTTTGGGTGAGTGACATATGTCTCCAGAGGGTTATAGGAACTCTTAGCTGGGAATTGTATTTTACATTTGAAGAGTGTTGGAGGCTTGTGTGAATTTCAGTGAAATATAAAATATTCAGGTGGTGTCAGCTTTCATCAGAATTACATCTATACAAATCAGATTAATGAACTGAATTAAATAATTACACAAGGGATAATTTATTTCCTTTGTTTTCTCACATGTATTTGATGAAGTAGTCTTTCATGTGTAATGAAAGAAAAGACAAAAAGACTATGTTGTAAATATGAGCAAAACCAAAATTCTTCTACCTTAGTATGACAAAACCATGAAACAAAATTTTGGTTTCTGATATCCATGTCCATTTCGTGTTTGTTTAATATTCTTCTTCCCCTGCAGAGAGTCATTCCTGGGCAATGACTCATGCCTCATTGTTGGTATTTAGGAAGATGATGATTCACAAAGTAACTGCTGACTTCATGAGCTACTTGTTTTTAAGAAACATGAAAGCATTTAAGAGCAGATGCTCTATTCAGCTCTCTGGAGGTCATTGGTTGCCTGTGTTCTACATACAAGCAGCAACCACAGATCTCTTATCTGAGAAAGAAGTAAAAAACTTAGGACCCTGAGTCCTTTTGTATTAACACAAATAGTACATGTGTCCAGTTGATAATGGAGTAGTGGATATTCTCCTCATGAGGGCTGCCCTTGCGGTACATAACCTCACTGAGAAGATAAACTCCCTGTGGCTAGTTTTTAATTATTGTTTTGTAAAACCATGGCTGAGTGGAGATCACTTATCCAACTGAACTGTAGCTGGAGTAGCAAAGTTACTTTTTTCTTAGCTGAGCTTTTCAGACCTGGTGATTAGTTCATTGAAGAGGCACAAGACCTCTTTGTGGTATTCAGAAGATGAGCCTGATGGTCAGCCATACTTAGGGGCCTGGACATTAACCGCTTCTTCCAATAACTACTCTCTGAAGATGCTCCCACTTCCTTGGTCTACACTAATTAACTGGCCAAACCCTAAGCAAACAGATTTGTATTTTTCCCTTCTTTATTAGATTCTATTTATCTTAGCCCTTCCATAAATCTTATCTATGGAACACGCAGATTAAGTGTCATTCTACCCTAACTCTTCCTCCTTTTTTGTCTTCTCTCTCTCTGTTCTTCAGCTCACCAAAGGCCAGCCCTGGAGGGTAATCCTTGATCCATTACAGGGACATACTTTTACCACTCAGATATGTTTTTCCATAAACCTCAAGCTAGTCCCCTCACATGCTTAGCTGAACTGTTCAACATTTCATTTTCTTAAGTTAAAGGCAAACATAAGTGGCCTCAAAAATGTATAAGAATTTTCTTTCACCTATTTTTTTTTTTTCTGGGCCCAAGCTAGACATTTTGTTGTTTTAATAGGGAAGAATGTTGAGTTCAAAAAAAGTATGTTAAATAAAAAGAAGTGAAAGAGTTTCTATTCAAGGTTAAAACCAGGGCTTAGCTTAGATGTATTTAGAATTATAGTGACAGGAGCAGCCCTAGGTTTTTCTTTTGCCTTGTAGGAGAATGAAAATCTTAACAGATGCCTTTTCTCATAGACCCTGTAAAGTAGTAATGCTTCAACTGATGATGGGAAAAGGAGGAGATAAATAAAATGGAAAGGAACCGTATGCTATTTTTGGAGGTGTGTTTTCCTGTCCTCCTTGTCTTTTCTTCTGTTTCATCTGGTTTCACCTATGTTTAAAAGAATGTTTCTCCTGCTCCCCATGGCATAGCAGCCAGTGAGTATTTTTTCTTAATTTCATATTGCAGCCCTCTCAAACTTTGCCCTTCACATTTGTGTATTCATTTAAAACCCAAATATCAAGCTCATTAAAATAATTATTTTTTTGATGTTGAAATAGGAGCTTCTTATGTAAATCAGAAAGGTTATTATTTAAGTTGAGTGAAGACCGTAAATTACCCCAAAAAACTAAATATCCTAATTATTTTCCATTTGAAATCATGCTGAATTGTTTTCTATCATTCCTCTAAAAATAATTTATTCCACGGACTAGGGAACACATATTATGAGTCTCTTCTTGAAGTTATGGGCATTTTTGAAAGTATGGCTCCCAAATATTTATAATATCTCCATTCCCTCCCTCTGCACTCATCACTTCTCCTTGACATTTCCTTAGCAGAGCTTTGCACAGGGAGAAAAGTCCAGTGTAACTATGTGCTTTGTTGCTATGAGGTCTCCAGGTCAGTTTCCATGGAAAGTTAGGTTGTACTTTCCAGGGAATTTCCTTTTTATTTTATTTATATATATTTTTTTGGTCTTGAAGTAAGCCTAAACTTAGTCTGAGATCACCAAAATTAGTCATTCAAAAAAGGTTCTGAAAGAATCATTTTCCAACACCTAAAACCATCTGTGCTCTGTTTTGCTTATTTCTCACCTTTTTGGAGCTGAAAATCCTTGAAGCACATAGCCTCTGCCATATTGTAATGTGTCATTGTGTGGAAGAAAGTTATAATCTCAAGAAGGAAAGAGCAAGAGAAATTATGCCGCTGGCATGAGGCCTCCTTCCCTGCCAAGAAAAGAACTACGACTCAGATATCCAGATAACGAACATTTTCTTTTGGAAGAGGATTGAGTGGTTGCAGAGAAATGATGTAAAGAGAATCTAAAGATTCTTTAAAATGTCAATAACTGTCAATTTTCCTGGGTCATATTTGTTTGTGTATTTTGTGGTGGGTTCTGACAATGCATCAGATTTCAAGCAACTCATGAGTGAGAATGGCAGTGGTGGGGAAAACTAGGACAGCAGTGGTAATTTTCAGTGACACTGATTGGACAGAGAAGCAGTATGTGCATGGTTACTGCCATGCTAACATGGAAAATAAACTGATGTTGGATCTCATTTCATATATAATCTATTGGCGTGTATAAATAATTAACTCAATTCTCTGTTTCTTGTGATAGTTGTGGATAGTAACTGAACTGATGCACATAAATAATTTCAAATAGGACCAGTCACATTGAAGAATTCAGTGAAACTAAGTATTGTGTTAAAACTCTATTGTAGAAGATAATTCCTAGCTCGGATTAATCTTCCTCCGTCTTTGTTGAATCATTCAACATTATCCAGTTGAGTGGATATAAATATTCACCTTTCTGTGAATGTCACTGGTGTTTCCTGAATATCCTTTTCATTTGGAACTCCTTATTTTGTGTTGTAAGTTTGTGTCTCCATTTCTTGGTCTTAAAACTATTCCCCAGTTATTCCCCGATAACTGATGAAGATGATGACAAATATAACAATGAGGACTCCATGGATGAGAGCCCAGCCCACGGTAAACCTCAGATCCTAAAGCAGATGTCAAAATCCCACTTTCATGCGATGAAATATGCGGACAATGGCTCGGTGGATCTCCTTTGTCTTGGCGCTATAAATGAGAGGATTGAGCACAGGAGGCACAAAGAGGTAGATGTTGGACATGAGGACATGTATGTAGCGTGGGGCATGTTTCCCAAAGCGATGCACTGTGGAAACTCCAATCATTGGCACGTAAAATGCAAGTACAGCCAGGATATGTGACACACATGTGTTGAGAGCTTTGAGGCGCTCCTCACGGGAAGCAATGCCCATAACAGAATGCAAAATGAGCACATAGGAGAGGAAGATAAAAAGCAGGTCCATGCCAAAGGTGGATACCAGAACAAAGAGTCCATAGATGCTGTTGATAGTGATATCAGCACAGGCAAGCTTCATCATATCTGGATGTAGGCAGTAGGAGTGGGAAAGAACATTGGATCTGCAAATAGGCAGCCTCTTGATAAGGAAGGGAAGAGGGAAGAGGGTGACAAAGCTCCGAACAGTTACAGCTAAACCCATTCCAGCAATGACTTCATTGGTGAGCACAGTGGCATAGCGCAAAGGATCGCAAATGGCCACATAGCGGTCAAAGCTCATGGCCAGCAGAATACCTGACTCCATCATGGAGAAGGAGTGAATGAGAAACATCTGGATTAGGCAGGCATCAAAAGCAATGTCGCGGGCATCAAGACAGAAAGTTCTGAGTACAGTGGGCAGTGTGGCCATGGACATGGCCACATCACTGAAGGACAACATGGACAGGAAGTAGTACATGGGTGCATGAAGGCTGGGCTCCATTCGAACAGCATGTAGGATCACTGTGTTCCCCCCAAGGGCCACAGCGTACATCACACAGAGGGGCCCTGCCAGCCAGGGATGAGAATTCTCTAGACCAGGGATACCAGTCAAGAGAAAAGAAGCAGGGCGAGTAACATTGAACAGCCCCATGACAGGAACAACCTAGGGCACTTCTTGGGGTCAGATCTGAATTGGAGAATTCTAGGAGTTATACTTACTGGAGGACAAGAAATCAGGAAGTAAGAGGGACAACAGATGGAAACTGATGCAGTCATGAAATCACCGGTTCAGAGATGATGCTGGCACAATTCTCTTCTTTATATTTTATGATCCCCGGACTATAGGCTAGGCTAATACTTTTATCTGTTTCATGGAAGAAGAAAGACATTACCCAATACTTCAAAAATATCCATTGGTCATGAGGAAAATTGTTCTATCACATTATTAGAAGCAAAATTCGGTATAAAAGAGTTAATAGTAATTCATTCATAGTTGTTACAAAAGGAAATCAGGAATTGGAGTCATCAATAGCTATTGAAAGTGCTTCAATATTTCCTTAAAAGGATTGTTTAATTCAGATATGGCACAATTAAGGAAAGAATTCCCCAGAGCTAGTGTGAATCATGACTGTGGAGAAGGGGTAGTGGGGTGTGGAAGGAACTGGCTACCTCTGGATATGGCAGAGTTGCTGCAGAAAAAAGCAGCAATAAAAATAAGAGAAAAATATATTTGTGCAAAGACTCAAGATTGTTCCTATTTTTGGAAAAAGTATGAATCTTAAATGTTCTATAAGTATATTAACATTCAGGCTATAGGAGGACATTGTGCCAAATGCAAACTTTCATACCTTTATGCAGTCATAGGTACTCTCAAAATACCCATTATTCACAAGGACACACATATGTGCCTTCACAACAGTCTTACACTGGATGCCACTCATTTACTAATGAAACACTCACTATCTCTCACACAATTTTACTCTCATTGTACAGATCTATTTACACACTTCTTGACCTTTACATTCTTTAATGTGCACAGGTCGTGTCCTGATTATACTCAGTTCACACTGACATACAAGCAGTATTTGTATATGCAAACACACTCGAGTGTGCATGTGGACTTGCACACTCACACTGCATTTCTACCCACATGCTTGCAGGATGTCCATGGTATCAATCTACTTGCCCACATAGGAACTTTTTTAACCCTTGTGTATTTGCCAATAGTTTCTTTAAAAAATCATTTCACTCATATTATTTAATTCCTACAGTCATTCTCTGTGGTAGTAACTACATTGTTTATTCTCCTATCATGCAGATGTTTCTGAAATGCCGTCATGTTCACTGTTGCCTGTGGATGAGCACAGTGAAGGCCGGAAGGCTTTTTACTCCACAGATCTCTTTCAGGTTCTCCGGGAATCCTCCTGTAGGAGGACTCCAGCAATGCATGACACTCTCTTCCCTTCTCCTTCCTTCCCAACCTCGAACAAAGCAAGATGAGACAATATTTTAAAAATCCCTTCTGATGGGAGTGGAGGAGGAGGGGAACCTGGGAGCCTTAGGGATCTGAAGTGACAAGAGATGCTGGACAAGAATGCAGTGCAAAGCAGCACTGCCACTCCAGGAAGCATTTCTGGGCTTTCCAGCACAGTGCAGAACTTGTGTGCTCTGTGGCTCTCAGCAGGTCCGTGGCCACTGCTCTGTGTTTACAATGATTACAATCCTGGTCTTAGAGCTCAGTCTGTGCACACCTGTGGCTCTCAGAACTGTGATTCTTTAGGATCCAGGACTGGCCACCCTGACTTGTCTTTTGTTTCTCCCACCTGACTACAACTTCATTTTCTATAATGAGCTACACAAAAGGTAACAAAGAAGAGAACTGAGATAACATGAAGGGAACATAAAGATAAGGAAGAAGAAAGCAGACTCAAAGAAGAACTCTGTTCATGGTAGGGCCAAGTCATTTTGAGTCTAGAGACCTAAGTTTTAGAAATTTTTGGAAGAAGGATGCCTGACAATCCCTGGATCACGCCCCTTCCTGTACTCTTACCACAGCCATTGTGGGTTGTCTGGATGGCTGTGATAAAGGAAAAGAGGAAGAGAAAGTGGATACTTATGTGCTGGGCATGCTATGTGCCAGGTACTCTGCAGAAAACTGTACAAGCATTTACCAATTTAATAATTAACAGATATGGAAACTAAGGCTCAGTGAAAATAGCTTGCCTTACAACTTGTAATGATTAGGTGATAAAAGCACAATTTACATAAAGATCTGTAGGACTTTCTACTCTCTCATCCAGGTCTTTGAGGCATCATTAAGGCATTAGAAAGAAAAACATAAAGGAAAATAGAGTTGTGCATGTCTGATCGGAAATTTCTCAGGTACCCCTCCACAAGGAGGATGCCTTTGGGTGTGGCTCAAAGCAGATACATGTGAAGAAAACCGTGCAAAAATATACGTCTGCAAGCCTACTCTCAATTACTTTTGCTCCTGTAACCCAGGACCTTTCAGATACTGTTTTTTTTTTTTTTTGGTACCAGGGATTGAACTCAGGGGTACTCAACCCCTGAGCCACATCCCCAGCCCTATTTTGTGTTTTATTTAGACACAGGGTCTCACTAAGTTGCTTAGCGCCTCGCTGTTGCTGAGGCTGACTTTGAACTTGTGATTCTCCTGTCTCAGCCTCCCAAAGTGCTGCAATTGCAGGTGTGCGCCACCAAGCCCAGATTTTTTTTAAAAATTTATGGCTATATTTTGTGTTTTAAAGGACAGTCTCTAAGGAACTTTTCTGGCATCGATGCTCTGTATGTTATTTTGCTTTTTAATTTTCCTGTCAAACATATTTACAAGGGTTTGATAGGGTAAAGCAAGCAGGAAGAAATAAGGTAGAGATGGAGTATAGAAAGATTTGTCTAAAAATTATAGCTTCTCATCATTATCTCAGATTGCAAAAAGCTAGAAATGGTTAGTTATTTGTGGCCCATTTGAGGTTAAGGACTTGCTGACTTGTTCTATTCTTTTTAGCTTCTGGAACTTTTATATACTCTGTTATCTCAGAATTCATAAGGCAAGTGCAAAGTTAGAACATGTGTGCTTCTGCTGTTAGTTTGAGCCATGAATGTCTGAACCTCTCCGTGAGTCCTGCATTCCTCCCTGAATTAGCAGTAATGTTAATGAATTAGAGAAACTGACTTGAAGCGAGGAGTGCCAGAGAAATTGATGATGGCAAGTGAGTGGTCTAGAGAAGCACAGGGAATTTCCTGGGGTGGCATAATCAGTTAGTGGCAATAACAGGACAAGAACTCCAAGCCCAGGGATCTCTTTCTGCTCTGCTGACTCTATTAAGGTGCTGCTGTCAGATACCCTCCACCAGACCCTCCCACTTCTCCTCCACCTACCTCCATCCAATTTAATCCTTTCTTGAAGCAGGCTTTAGGAGATAATTTGACTTACCCCTTCAGAGTTCCAGAACTCACCAGAAGACAGACAGATGAGAGACACCTGCAGAACAATATGTCCTTCAATCTGCTAAAGTGAATTCATGCCTGCCACTTTTATATCTAATGCTAAGCCCCAGGGAGAGAACAGTGATGCTTATTTTTTATTGGAAAATTGTTCAGTGGGGTTTTAGTCTCTCGAGGTCTTTAATGACTGCTAGGAATAAACCATATACTCTTTAAGCTGAAAATCAATTCAACACTTCCTAGAATAATTCTTCAACTAACATAACTATCTGGAGATAGATAGGCAGGCACTGTAAGAAAGGAGGTCATCACCTTCTAAGAGATCCTAGGTTTATGCAACATGTAAACCCCCAAAATAAGTACACAATCAGGAAATAACTGTTTTTACTCTTTTTTTTTTTTTTTTTTTTTTTGGTACCAGGGATTGAACTCAGGGGTATTTGACCACTGAGCCACATCCCCAGCCCTATTTTGTGTTTTATTTAGAGATAAGGTCTTACTGAGTTGCTTAGCACCTCGTCGTTGCTGAGGCTGGCTTTGAACTCACAATTCTCCTGTCTCAGCCTCCCAAAATACTGAGATTACAGGTGTGTGCCACTGCACCCAGCCTGTTTTTACTCTTATTGTCTCTTTAAATGTATTCAAAGAGACTAGTTCCTTCTTATCCTAAATTTAAACTCAATTCCTTACATTTTCTGGTCACATTCACATAATAAAATATCCTTTGGTGAGCAGTTAGAATACCTAGTCTTATGTAATAGTCAAACTTCTGCATTATGGCCTTTCCTTTTCTCCAACTTCTCACAATGCAATGCCATGTTCTCTAGGAGGCAGCCCATGCACGAAATGGATAGCTTTCTCTGTCACACAAATGCTCTATCCCAAGGCAGCAATTCCTTCTCATCCAATCCTGCTTTAAACAGAAGGGCGACTTTTATCAATTTCACATTTTATTCATTTAGATTTAACATGTACTGATTGTGCATCATTTTTAGTGACTATTGAGTTCATATGTATGAGTCACAATCTAACACAGAAAAACAAACAAACAGGGTTCAGTGGTCCACTCAGAACATGAAAACTACATCAGTGCCTTCAATTGGAAAAAATAGTGTAAAGAAAAAATTAACCAGTTTTAGAGAGCTCATAAGACAAAAAGGGAATCCAAAAGTGGCATTGCAAATAGCAGCTTCAGGAAGTAGCTTCTAACCCTAGAACTGGAAGCAAAAACAGAGGCTTGAATTATTAAATCATACAAGCTTTCTATAAAGCTGAAACTTTTTTCTTTTCTTTTTTTTTTGATACCAGTGATTGAATTTAGTGGTGCTTAACCACTGAGCCACATCCCCAGCCTTGTTTTGTATTTTTTTAAATGGAGAGACAGGGTCTCACGAAGTTTCTTATAGAGCCTTGCTAAGTTGCTGAGGCTGGTTTTGAACTCTCAATCCTCCTGCCTTGGCCTCCTGAGCCGCTGGGATTACAAGCATGCACCACCATGCCTGGCTTGAGACCCTCACTTCTGAAGAATGCACAATGTTTTGGAGGTTCTAGGGTCTCATGAGTTTAGAAGAGAGATTACCTATGATTGAGACTTACTTCCCTGAGACAGAAGTTTGAGGGAGGACCCTTTGGCTTGTTCTGGGGTTCTGGGAATGTTGAGAAGCTGCTGAATGGAACCAATGCATGCAACTGGAATTAACCACTTGGGATTGAATGAAGAAATATTCCTGGGGTAACATAACCAAAAAGTACATAGGAGGGTACAGGACACTTCTGGCTCCAGCTTCTTAGTGTCCCCTATTTGCAGATCTTGGGATCTGGATGATAAAGAAGAAATGCAGTTTGAAGTGCCTCAGTTCCAATGTCACCAATAATAGCACAGAAGATGGAATTTAGACTGAGTGACAATGACACAATAACCAGTACAATAAACCAGGATGGATTTAACCCTGCAAATTTTGTTTACACAGGTTTCAAAAGAACTGAGAAACTGAGTAACAGATGGCCATACAGCCTAGAGACTTGCAACCGCACACCTGCAGCCAAGAGGCGCCCAGCCAGGGGAAGCTGGGAGAGGTATGACCCATACTAGAGACCACTGCCCAAGGTGAGCCAGTGAACTGAGAGGCACATTCTGCATCTGTCAGTGCTTCCTACCTGCTGAAGCCATCTGGAAGGCATCTGGTACAGGAGATTGGAATGTTCTTTTTTTTTTTTTGGTACCGGGGATTGAATTCAGGGGCACTCGACCACTGAGCCACATCCCCTATTTTTTTGTTCTTTATTTAGAGACAGGGTTTCACTGAGTTTCTTAGTGCTTCGCCCTTGCTGAGGCTGGCTTTGAACTCACTATTCTCCTGTCTCAGCCGCCCAAAATGCTGGGATTACAGACGTGAGCCATTGCACCCGGCTGGAATATTCTTGAAGTAATGATGAGAGCCCTTTGACATGAAGAAGAAACTCAGAAGGGCAAGGAGCAGATTTGAGGATAAACAGACCTAACCTTGGAAGAACAGAAGCACAATTGGTTCATCTCACTTTTACTGTATCATTGAGATAAGATAAATGCTTTCCTCTTCACAGTCTGCACCATGCCAAGCATCAAGTCAGGCAGACCAGTAATGATGAGAGAGTAATCTGACTTGTCAAGGTCTAAGCAGTAGAGATTCTGTTGTATAAAATGATCTTCTCTCTCAAATCCAGGCAGTCTAATTTCTCTGGGAGCTGTCTTTGGAATAAGACATGAATATGGCAGGTGGAACCTCAGCAATTGTTGAATGTAAGTAATTGATCTTGGACAGAAAAAAGCAGAAACTGAGAAATGATTCTTTTCTTTAATCATATAGAAGGATATCACCATGCTAAGTACACCAAATTTATTCTGTAGCATATTCTAATATGGTAGGTACTAAACATGCTCAGGTTTGGTTTAACTTGAGAAAGGAGATGACCTATATTAAGTTGAATGTTTTCATTGCTATTTAAAAAGTGGTTTATACTTTGAGAAGAATGCTGGATGTCTTGCATCATCTTTTTTCATTACAGAATTTTCTAACATTTTATCACTAATTTTTTTGAACATACAGAAAATCAAAACAATTTTATACTGCACTCTGGCACACCAACTACCTATGTTAAATCATTGATCTTTTTATTATGATAGCTTTATCATATACCTATTATTCATCCTCTATCCATTTACAAATCATCTTACCTTTTCTCATCGGTGTAAAATAAGTTATGACAACAATACTTTCCTTGTCATTGTTTATATAATTAATTGGAGTTCAATAGTTTCTGTGTTTAGATTTTTTAAACTCCCAATGCACAATTATTGCATGTACATGATATAAATTTTGACACAGGCATCAATTTATTGTGGAATATGTTTATGACATATTTGTAGGTAAGATATGGAAGCATATTTGAATTTCTGTGTAAATCAATTTTTCAATACTTTGCAAGAATAGGTGCTGTATCTTTATTAATCTGTATAATCATCAGTGCTGAGGATAATAACTTAAAATTGTTCACTAGTAGTGTTTTTCTTCTATTGGTTTGTTTGGTTTTAGTTGAAATGAACAGTTTATAATTTCTTAAAATTATATACAGTGGTGGAGAAAAGGAAATGCTTGCATAAGACATATACCAAATGTGTGCAGAAAATACATGTTGCATTTAAATTTTACATATTTGTCTGTGGATAGATGTGGGGATATTAATGTGTTGGACATTTTGTTTATATGTTAATAATAAGGTAAGTGTGTGTTTGAAGTACTTTTGGTTATGTGTGAATGGGAGTATACTTGAAACATACTTAGCCATTTTTCAGGTCTGTGTATAAGTATTTCTAAATTTATGTACTTAATCTAAGTTAGCCTTTATAATTAATATAAGTATGCAAAAAGTATAGGGGGTGCTTTATGGGAGGGGGTACAAGGGATTGACCCCAGGAGTGCTTTATTACTGAGCTACATCCTCACTCGTTCTAATTTCTTATTTTGAGACCGAGTCTCACTAAGTTGCTGAGACTCTTGCTAATTTGCTGAGGTTGAATTCAAACTTGCAATCCTCCTACCTCAGCTCTCAGAATTGCTGGGATTGCAAGCATGTACCACCATAGCCAACTATAGTATATATTTTATATGTCAAGATATGTAATTAGTGACTAGAACATTGGGCAGTTTCAGGAGCTTATTTTCATATAAACTAAGAGATAAAGTGAATATTAATGAATAAGTAGCTGGATGTGTCTAAGGGTATATGTCTGTGGGGGTCTCAGCATGTCTCTATGTATGTTTGTGTGCATTGTATGCAGTGTGTTTGCATTCCTGATCAAAGAAGAATTGACACGTTCATGGATATGGATGATGACATCAGGGATCCTGAGGCCAGGAATGAGATTCCCCTGGGAGTGAGTCTCCTATGGCTCAGCTCAGTTTATTGAGGCCACCATCCCAATTATTTCCACTTTTCTCCCTCTTGCACCAAATGAATCTTAGGATTTTGGCACATTCATAAATTTATGTCATAGGGGAATGGTTGATGCTGCTCTGGTGGCTGGACCCACAGCACAGTACATCTAGATACAGGAAAAAGAGGTGTCTCCCATCCAGTGAGTGCTCTTCTCACAGATTACCCACTTGGATTTTCATCTAAACCTTATTCCAAATTTGAGCATTTTTTCCTGAAAATACAGGAAACCTCTATCTCTTATATTTTCTCTATAAACACCAGCCAAATCTATCTCTTTTTAAAGCCCAGGATCACAGAGAAATGGTGCCTATGCCCATCTGAATCAAAGCCCTAACACCAAACCACCTACCATTAGGCCAAGGGGCTGATTCATCAGATCTAGATTTTGTCTTGAGGGAATATTATACTTCTTATTTTAGAAAATTGCAATTTGAATTATGATCTCCTATATCTGGCTCTGGGTGTACATCTGAAGAAAAATCACAGAAGTAAATGAGCTAAAGTCATTCAACAATGTGGTCTTCAATCAGGTTGATTTCCATTGTTAAGTGTGTCAAAGTATTATCCTTAGTGGAGATATTGCTGTGAGTCTGTTAATAGTGATGCATTTGTGGTGACACTGCTTGTGTGTGTGTGTGTGTGTGTGTGTTCATGAGAGGGGGATATTTGAAACATTATATTAACCAATGAGCTATCATGAATCTTCCTGAGTTCTGTGGTGTGATGGGGCTATGTGTGACCAGGAGGGGTGTGAGACAATTTCTGTGAAATTGTGGATATTCAAGTGAGTGTGGATGTTAAAAATGGGCACTTTTGGTGCCTTTGAAGGACTCTGTTCATGTGCAGGATCATGTGTTTGCTGTGTTTCCATCTTACTGACCTTCTTTCATTGAAAAGTTACAGTTAAGAAGCTTTAACTATACGAGCTGGACAAAGTAGAAAAAGCAAAGATTGTTGGGTGGCACTGGGGATTGTTCTCCTTGGAGATGTTTTCACAGTTGTTTTCTAGACAGGAAACTGTGTAGCACAGAGGAAATATTACCATCTAGACTACCTCAGCTTGCACAGCAAGCATTAAGAACAAAGGGGCAAGTCTCTCTTTTGGAATAGGTTTTAGTATCTCTTGGTGCTGTCTTCCCATTTGTTCAGGACTCAGACGCAGTCTTGGAGTAAAGGTAATTTCAAAAAGGCAGATCTGGATAGACTGGGTCCAAAGGTACTTCTTAGAGATATTGACTTTAAACATATGTTGGGAGGGAAAAGAAGTTTATAGAGGATAAGGGACTACAAATCCTACTGATTAAAGAAGTGATTTGATTTATCAGATAGAAGAGAGAGAAAAAAACATAAATTTTTTCTTATAGTTTATATACTTTCAGGGTTGTGACTGAAATCACTCTCCAGTCCCTTGTCATGATCAATTTTTACTGTGTTTACCAGGTGTGTTAGGCAAAGGATGGAAATTCTAGAAAAGGCAAAGGACAAAAAAAGCCATTGTGCCTAAATTCCAGAATAGACCTTTCACTTTGAGCTAGTTGGTGGCATGAAAATACAGTTGCAGAGATACTTTGAATAAATACAAAATAGGGAGTCTTCAATGATAACATTTTATTTTCAATTTTCACTACTCTATTGGTTATTTCACTTGGAGTTAGGCTGCTGCTGCTTATAGGAAAACACAGAGAAAGAGTATTTCACTTTATTCACCCAGTGAATAAAGTAGAAATTGGAAAGCCAATGCATAAGGAAAATTAAGGAGAGATGGTGCTCTTCAACAAAGCAGGCAGTTTTTAGAAGGAGAATTACTGATAATGCAAGCAAGAAGTTCCAATGGATTAGGAGTATATTTTCATTATCTTTAGAAGCAAGGAGATTACTTGTCAATATAGAAAAATTTGTGTTTAGGAGGGAGAGAATGTGGAAGGTACATATAATGAAATAAATAGTAATACAAGGAAAGGCCAATAACATTGAATCCCTGACATAGAGGATCTCAGAAGTCTGTTGCAGAAGCAGGAACATTAAACAGATAAATGGCAAGATCCTTTCCCTCAGCATCAGGAGGGACAGTGTTTTTAAAAATATGACTAAGAATTGGGAGACCATTATAGGATGGCAGCTAGAGAGGGAAGGTTAGAGTTTTCATGATGGGCTGGTTCTGCACACGCTTGTTGCCTGTTGGGAAAGCAACAGAAAGGGAAGGAGATGGAAGGCACCACACAATAGACTAAGGGAAGAGATATCTGTAGAAGATGTCATGAAATGTAATCTTGAAGACAGAGAGACAGTCTTTAGAAAAGGAGGGACATCTCTTTCTCAGAAGACTGGGGAAAAGACTAGATTGAGGTGTGAATAAGTTTAAAATTTAGGCAGTGGCAAGAAATAATTACCTCCTCTGTATTTCAATAAAGAACTTGCTTCTATAATCACACCTGGTTTGATTATAGAATTTATCAAAGGTTAGGGTTTACTATGTTAATATAAAAGGAAGTAAAAGACATAAAGAAACAAATCTCAATGGGGGAGCAGTTCAGAAAAGAAGTGAAGAAGTAAGAGTTAAAAGACAAATAGAAAAAAAAAAAAAAAAAAGGAAGAATTATGGAGACTCCAGAGCTAGTGTACAGGCATGAGAAGGTAAGAGAATTGTGAGATAGAAATCTATGATCAAAATGAGAAAAATTAGCCAGGCATGGTGGTGCACGCCTGTAATCCCAGCACTTTGGAAGGCAGAGACAGGAGAATCCTGAGTTCAAAGCTAGCCTCAGCAAGGGCAAGGGTGAGCAATTCAGTGAGACCCTGTCTCTACATAAAACACAAAATAGGGCTGGGGATGTGGCTCAGTGGTCAAATATCCCTGGGTTTAATCCCCGGTACCAAAAAAAAAAAAAAAAAAAAGAGAAAAATTAAAATTTATGGTTTCAGAGAGAGAAAAGATTTTGGTACTGATCAGTTTAGGTGTGGCAAGGGATTGGGAGGCTGAGGTGAAGTGTAGGTAAAGGCTGGTGATACTGTAATTTTATGACTGTAGATTGTGCCATCTACTGAAGAGTTCCCAAAGGCATGGGCAATGTTTTCTCTTCATGGTGTATCTCATTTTCTATTTTCCCCAAATTCCTAGATGTGACTTCCGGGTAGGTTGCAAAGGAAAGAGATATTGCAGTTTAAGATTAGAGGCCTTCGTTCATGCCGTCTCCTACCTTGTCGCCTTGCCATGTTTTGGGCACTCATTTGATCATCAAACTCTCATGTTTCCACTATGGCCTAAATAGCAGGGTGGGCCCTGGTGGTACAGAAATGTACAGAACTCAATTCCTTCCTCACAGAACACAGAGTCTGATGAAGGAGGCAGCAACATAGATACACATTTTTAATCTTTTATCTTTTGTGTTGGAGACAGAATATCTGAAAGAAGGAAAGTGAAGAACTCCCTCCTGGCCCACTGCCCCACTGTATTCTCCTACCTGCCTGCTATGCTGGGCCTCAATGGCACTCCTTTCCAGCCAGCTGCACTCCAACTGACAGGCATTCCTGGAATGCGGACAGGTGAAGCCTGGGTTGCCCTGATGTTCTGTGTCCTCTACCTGATCTCCATCGTAGGCAACCTGAGTATCCTTGCTCTGGTGGTCCGGGAGCCTGTTCTGCATCAGCCCATGTACTACTTCCTCTCCATGCTCTCTCTCAATGATCTGGGAGTGTCCCTTTCCACACTTCCCACCGTGCTTGCTATCTTCTGCTTCAACTATCGCTATGTTGGCTTCGATGCCTGCCTGGTCCAGATGTTCTTCATTCACACTTTCTCTTTCATGGAATCAGGTATACTGTTGGCCATGAGCTTTGATCGCTTTGTGGCTATTTGTGATCCACTACGCTATGCCACTGTGCTCACCAATAGCCGCATCTTGGCCATGGGCCTGGGCATCCTAACTAAGAGTTTCATGACTCTGTTCCCTTTCCCCTTTCTGGTGAAACGACTGCCCTTCTGCAGGGGTAATATTTTGCATCACTCATACTGCCTCCATCCAGATATCATGAAGGTGGCATGTGGAGACATCCATGTTAACAACATCTATGGACTCTTTGTGGTCATTTTCACCTATGGTGTGGACTCAGTTTTCATCCTTCTTTCCTATGCATTGATCCTGAGAGCTGTGTTGGCTATTGCATCTCAAGAGCAGCGGCAGAAGGCACTCAACACCTGCATGTCACACATCTGTGCAGTGCTGGCCTTTTATGTACCCATAATTGCAGTCTCCATGATCCACCGTTTCTGGAGAAGTGCTCCACCTGTTGTTCACGTTATGATGTCCAATGTCTACCTGTTTGTACCCCCCATGCTCAACCCTATCATCTATAGTGTGAAGACCAAGGAGATCCGTAGAGGGATCCTCAAGTCTTTCCGTAGGTCCCAGGCCTGAGGAAGGCTGAGGATCCTAAGAGAGTTCTTTTGGAGGAAGGACTATGACATGCCTACTAACCTGGAATGCTAAAACAAGGAGGCTCTTGAAACTTGTGCATTTAGATGAACAAATAAATATCTAACTCAATAAAATGATGAAGGTATTTATTGAAAATTCACTGAAAATCCTTGAAATTGTTGCTAAGGATGTTACAATGGTGAGTACAGCATATTATTAAATGAGCAGATACACATGTCAAAAGAAAAGCATAAAAAGAGCAACAAATGCCCTGAGAAATATATATATATATATATATTTTTTTTTTTTTTTGGCATACACGGGAATAATGGAAGTCCTTCAGGGCAAATAGGCTTGAACACAAATAATTCTACTACCACTAAGAAAGAGGGAGATAATAAAAATTAAAGACAGAGGTTTGGGGCCATAGAGAAATTGCTATTCTGATGTGAAAGAGATATCTGTTTCACTTGTGGAAATATGAACAGGCTATTTTGGGTGTTATGAAGTAGGTTGTGAAGAGCGTTTAGAATGCTTGGTTCAAAATAGCAAGAAAAAGGACAGATATAATTGCCTGAGAGGAAATATTTAGAAGACAGAAACTTAATTCTCAAAGGACAGTCCAATGAACAATAGCATTGGCATATATGGTACTTGTTAGAGAAACAGAATCTTAGGCCTCACACTGACTGCATTTAGTAAGAGCCTTGGGTGACTAAAATTTTTGAAGCATAATGTTCTCCTTTCTAATACCTCCCAATTATTAGATTGTTGTACATCAGCTGTGTAGCCAGAGTCAAAAAGACACATGAGCAACAAAAGTTTGGAAAGGTGATTCTCAGAGTAAAACTCCCAGATCAGCATCATCAGCATTGCTTAGAAATTTATTGGACACACAAATTCTGAGAACTGTTCTCGGATGTCCTGAACTAGAAATTCTGGACAGTGGACATAGCAGTTTGAGTTTTAATAAGTTCTGTAACTTATTCTGGTACTTTTAACTTAGAATACTGGTCTAGAATATTTGAGAAATCTGTAATTAGTTTTGGCTAGACAACAGGGAGTGCTTTCATTGAGGAGCTTGAGGAGCGAGAATTTGAGAGATTGCCTCAACTTGTTAATGACTTAAAATTGGAGGAAACTGAGTGCCTTA
>PVHX01027280.1:0-19622 GCA_004024805.1 Geosciurus inauris | reverse complement strand
GCTGGACAGCGGGGGCGCCGAGGGCCGAGGTGGGCACGGAGAGCTAGAGGCCCCGGCCCAGGTGCCGCGGCGGCGACCACCACCAAAAAAGGGGCGTGTGCCTCCCCGTCGGGGAATCGAACCCCGGTCTCCCGCGTGACAGGCGGGGATACTCACCACTATACTAACGAGGACGGCGGCGCCCGCCGTCGTGGCGCCGATTTCCTCTGCGACGCCTAGCCCGGCCCTCTTGCCCCTGCTGGCCCACCGCCGGGCGCCACCAAGGCACCCTCAAAAGAGCCGACACCACCCGGCCCTCGCCCGCGACCCGGGCCCCGGAGACGACCCTGGCGCGCCCTGCCGGCTGCCCACGGCGCGTGCATCGCGCTGTCGGTGTAAGGGGGGCGGGCAGCGGGGGCAGAGGAGCGTGCTAGCGCGCACGGCGGCGGGCAGGAGCAGGAGGACCACGCGCCGGGTGGGCTCCTGCCCAGCGGAGGGTCAGTGGTATGTGGCCGGGGCTCGGTGGGGGATGCGACCGCCCCGGTGCGCCCGCTTGGCTTTCTCCCCGCCCGCCAGGCCCGTCGCTCGCGCTCCCAGATGGCCGGGGCACGGCGCACCGCCGACCCAGCCAAGGGCACCGGCGCCAACGCCGGGTCCCAGCCAGGCGAGCCGCGACTAGCCCAGGCCCGCTGTCAGAATTATTCCATTTGGCTTTGTGTTCTCCGTCATCTCCTCTTGGCATCCCCTAATCGCTAACCTGTCTTCCTTGATTCGATAATTAATCTTCCTTGATTCTATTTGTTTCCCCTTTTTATATCTTGTCAGAAGTCACTTGCCTCTGTTCTCCCCTATTACCACTTTTGTCTTGTGTCTTCTTCCCTATATTATTTTCTTCCCCTATAAAGTTATCTTTCTGTTTGGACGATTTCACACGTTTTGGAGGAAAATAATTTACGCTGTAGAGAACTCAAAGTATTGCTTTGCGAATTCTTTGTACCGTGGGAAAACTAAGTTTATTTTAAAGCTCTGTTTAAATCAGTTTACTGGCAGTGTAGTTGTATAATTTCATTGTTAAAATTATAGTTGTACTAATTATAAATTTGTGATTGTTTGTGGAGAGTCATAGTCCATTTGGAATATTTTTTAATAACCGTATTTTGGAGTGGCAGCGTGGAGGGATTATGTGTTCAACCTCTTCAAACTCTTGGGTCCTGAACTGTTTTATTTGCATTGGGATGTTTAGAATTTTTTCGTATCTGTATTTATTTGTTTTAATACAAACCTTTTGCCTTAGCCATTTTATGAAAAAATAAAGCATATTTAAAAGAAATGGTTGTAGAGAAGTAATAGTGCCTTTTGTCCTCATCGTTTTTTTTTTTGTTTTGTTTTGTTTTGTTTTTTTTTTTGGTACCAAGGATTGATCTCAGGGGCACTCTACTAGTGAGCCACATCCCCAGACCAATTTTGTGTTTTATGTAGAGACAGGGTCTTACCAAGTTGCCTGGGAAGGCTCTCAGTGGCTGAGGCTGGCTTTGAAATCACAATTCTGCTGCCTCAGCTTCTGTAATCTCAGGTGGGATTACAGGCGTGTACTACCTCTCCTGGCTTGCCCCTATCCTTTTTTTTTTTTTTTTTTGTACCAGGGATTGAACTCAGGGGTACTCAACCACTGAGCCACATCCCTAGCCCTATTTTGTGTTTTATGTAGAGACAGGTTCTCACTGAGTTGCTTAGCACCTTGCCTTTGCTGAAGCTGGCTTTGAACTCTCAATTCTCCTGTCTCAGCCTCCCAAAGTGCTGGGATTACAGGCCATATTACACTTCATCTTTTAACAATGCTCAGAGTCTGGGCTTAAAATTCAAAGAGGAGATTGAAGGGCTTCAAAGAACTTTACTGAAATGAAGACATAAGGCTGGCCCCCCAAACAGGGATGCTAGTTCAAGTGAGCCCCAAGCTATTTTACAAATACTCCCTTTTTGCTTTTCTCTACTTTATTAAGCCAATATTGAACTTGACCCTAATCATTTTCTGGGTCTCATCTTAGCCAGAAAGAGGCTAACTTCCTGTTGGTGCCCAAGCACCCAAGGACTTGAATAAAGTACTACATAATCATTGGGTAAAATAAAATGGGATACTTTGAAATTTATCAGAAAGAAAACACAAATTAAAGTTAGACAACTAGTAAAATTGTTTTAATATTTTTTAAGTTGTAGATGGTCACAATACCTTTATTTTATTTATTTATTTGTATGTGGTGCTGAGGATCGAACTCAGTACCTAGCACATGCTAGGCAAGCACTCTACCACTGAGCTATGAGCCCAGCCCCTAAAATTTTCTTAAATAACGTAATAATGTAAAAGATGTCCTTCAGTGTAAAAAAACTAAAATGGGGCTAGGTTTGTGGCTCAGTGGTAAAGTGCTTACCTAGCATGTGTATGGCACTGGGTCATTCTTAGCACCCCATAAAAAATAAATAAAATAAAGTTATTGTGTCCATCCAAAAAATAAGAAAAACTAGAGGATGGGGTTTTGGCTCAGTGGTAGAGTGCTTACCTCACATTCATGGGGCACTGGGTTCGATCCTCAGCACCACATAAATAAATAAATAGATAGATAGATAGATAGATAAATAAAATATATTGTGTCCATCTACAACTAAAAATTTTTAAATGAATAAATAAAAAATAAAATGCCTGTAATGCTAATACTTTTAAAGTAGTTTAAATCCCTTATTAAGAGAAGTAATGATTATCTGATTAATCCCCAAATCAAAACCAATGACATAAAATTTTTCTCATTTTGTGGTCTTCAAAGTTTGGGAAATATGAATAAAAGCATGAACAAGCTCAATCACTATGTGCCAGGTCTGTAATTCCAGCAGTTTAAGAGTCTGCAGCAGGAGGATCTCAAGTTCAAAGTCAGCCTGGGCTGACTGAGAATTATCTCAAAAAAAAAACATAAAAAGGGCTGGGGGTATAGCTCAGTAATAAATCACCCCCTGCCCCGGGTTCAATCCCTAGTACTGCAAAAACAAAGCAAAACAAAAAGAGTCAGTGGTACATGGAATCATAAACAGATTAGAATTCTTATGGAAGTCCAGTTTTCATTTCTGTAATTCCCTTACAAGACTTTTTCTTTGGCACGGGTTTGGTTCCTCCTACCCATATTTTTGTCCTCCTACCTTCTATAGGGGAGAAAAGTAATATCTCTTCCTCACCCTAAGGTTCATAACTGATACCTGTAACAAAAGATGGTTAACAAGAGGAAAGCATAACAAATTTATTTAATGTAAATTTTACACTTCACAGGAAACTTCAGAAACAAAGCCCCATAGGCCCAGGGAAATCTATGTACCTATAGATAATGAGCTGAAGTATGATTGGAGAACAAAAGATACAATCTAATGATAATAAAAGGGAAGAATTTACCAAGTCTTGTTTTTCTAAATTCTTCTTGGTCTTTGAATAAAGCCAAGACTTCTTTCAGATGAAGGTCTTATGGAAGGTAGGTCAGATAATCCTTTTTTAAAATTTATTTATTTATTTATTTATTTATTCATTCATGCATTCATTCATTCATTCATTTTTTAAAAAATATTTTTTAGTTGTAGGTGGACACAATATCTTTATTGATTTATTTTATGTGGTGCTGAGGATCAAACCCAGTGCCTCATGCATTCGAGGCAAGCGCTCTACCACTGAGCCACAATCCCAGCCCCATTCATTTATTTTATTCATTTATTTGCTGGGCTTGGTGGCACACGCCTATAATCCCAATCGCTAGGGAGGCTGAGGCAAGAGGATGGCAAGTTCAAGGCTAGCCTTACAGTTTAGCAAGACAGACTCTGTTTCAAAATAAAAAATAAAAAGAGTTGAGGGTTCAATCCCTGGTACCAAAAAAATGAAATAAAATAAATTTCTCCATATGTCTAAGAACGCAAATGCGCACACGAACACACACACACACACACACACACACTATTGAATCTGTTTCTCTGAATACTACCATCCAAAATCCAAGAAACTTTACAGGCCCCTTTTCTTTCTCTCATTAATTCCTAGCAGAAGATCTAAAGGTTCCTGAAATTTAAAGGAAGTGGGAACAGTTTTATAGTATTTTTAATTGGAAAAATGCTACTGAGTACCATCTTACGGGGAAAATGCATATTGTTAATTCACTACCCGAGGTTGGCACTGCTTGAGCTTGGCAATGTCTTATTGGAGAGGAAGCCACAAAGGTCAAAACAGAATGTACTTGAATTTTACCAGATTTGGTGGGTGGAATCTCTGAGCTTACTTTTCCAAGGGTGCTGTGATTCACTAGTAGTGAAACCCCTGGGAAGTTTCCTGACTTTGGGATGGAGAAACATGACCTCAATTTGGAAAAGAGTGACTTAAGATGCAACCTTAGTTGGATACTGTGTGGGCCTAGAGGTCAGAGAATTTAAGTGTGTTGCTTTGGTAAGAGCTTTCCTCCAACCTTGACAAAAATACCTTCTTAAAAGTATTTGTGAAGCCAGTTTGCATTTAGAATTATGAGACTCCTGACAATTCTGTACCTGAACATGGTGGTACAGACAGTGCCCTCTCTACTTAACTTCCTTAATTCTTGTATTGGTTTTGGGGCCCTTTGTCTGCCAGGTCTAAGCTCTATTCATACTCCTATTAACAGCCTTGCACTAACCACCGGTTTATCCTTGTCTGCACACAGTGGAGGCCTAAGCCACCTTCCCCGGTACTAATGGGGGAAGAGGCCTGGTCAGACTTCAGACTTTTGTGCAGGCATTTCTCACAAAGAGAGGTATTTCTTCAGAGCTTTGCCTAGAATAGGAATGCACCTCCAGGTTGACATGTACCCTTATTCCTGAATGTTCCTCCCTTAGCACTGGGGTTTGGGCATATGGTGGGGGTTAGAGTGGGGCAATCAACTTTGGGAAAACTGTGAAAGTGAGAGAGAAACACAGGTTTTACAAGGAAGGGAGGGAGGAAAGGAGACAAACCCCTATGGTCAGAAGAAATGACAAAATATTGCAGGAAATATTTTTCTTTTCCCTGATTTGACTTATGACAATCTTTCTTCCAACATTTTTGGTGCTAAATCCTCCTGCTACCCTCTGATCCTGGTGATGTCAGTGCACCCAGCACTATAAACATCTCCTTTAAAATATTCTTCTGTAAATTACTAAAATGTACTTAAATTATTCCTGAGATCTTTATCATGAGTGCTGCTAGGCAGGCCTTCCTGTTTCTCCCTGGTGGACTAGTGATTAGGATTCAGCACTTTGCTGTGGCCCAGATTTGATTCCTGGTCAAGGAGGAGTAGCTTTCTGCACTTCAGATAAATTACTTCTGTGTGTGTGAGCCTTCTAAGTCCATGTTCCATGACCTTTACTTTTTTTTTTTTTTTAAAGAAGGAGAATAATGGGGGAAAAAAGAATAAAAGAAAAAAAACCTCATTAAAACTATGCCTATGCCAATCAAGCCCTTCTAGATTTAGAAGACATTTGAAATAACTGATTTGTTTCATGTAAAAATTATTTATATTGATAAAAATAAATTAGTAATTTTTAACAGGTTGAAGCAGAGGTGAATTTGAATCTGCATAAAGACCATTTTCATTTTTTCCTGCTGATAAGTTATACGTCAGAACATTAGGTCACTGGTTATGTAGGGTTCCTGCAAGAGAACCTTAGCTAAAACCAAGGAGGTGGGAGCATCAGCAGTCTCAGCAGGGGATTAAAAAAACTACCAACTACTGCTTTCCCTGATCTGAAATCAAACCCAGCCCTGGTGAAAGCACCAAAATCCTAACCACTAGATCACCAGGGATAGATATTTGTGGATTATGGGTAGTCACTTATGAAAAAGGATATTAGGATGAAAAATTTCACCACTGCAAGCACATGTTAGAAAACTTTTAGGGACATTTGAAAAAAGTTCTCAACATTTTAAATACTTTTACATTTGTGTGTTTTGTAAGTGGAGTTCCATGAAACAATGGAGACTACACATGAGCAGAGAACATTCCAGCAGTATCCTTGTTTGCCTTTTTTCACTTGATCTTAGCCAAAAAGCAGAGTAACAATTCTTGTCTGAATTTCTTATTTCCCATCTGTATACAGCATTTGCTGTAACTGATGAACACAGAATTCAAGGTAGAACCACAAGGAAGCCACACTTTCCATTTAAACCAGAACTTGCTTCAAACATAAAAAACAAGTTTTTTGGCATTTTAAGAAACACAAATGACCAAACATATCCTTTGTTATGTTACTTTCCTTCATTAGCCAACCATTTATGCCATGAAAAGAAAGAGAAGCACAGTGTAACCATAATTCCTTTTCCTTTCACTCCTTCCTTACTTATCAGTAAGTGAAAAGCAGAAAGTATGGGTAAAATGTGTGCATAAAGAAGTTAATTGAAAACAGTGGATAGCCGGGAGTGGTGCCGCAAGCCTGTAATCCCAGCACTTAGGGAGGCTGAGACAGGAGAATCGCGAGTTCAAAGCCAGCCTCAGCAACGGCAAGGCACTAAGCAACTCAGTGAGACCCTGTCTCTACATAAAACACAAAATAGGGCTGGAGATGTGGCTCAACGGTCGATGAACTCCCCTGAGTTCAATCTCCAGTACCAAATAAATAAATAAATAAATAAATAAAACAGTGGAGCCGGAGGCAGGCATGGTGGTGCAAGCCTGTAATCCCAGCACTTTGGGAGGCTGAGACAGCAGAATTGTGAGTTCAAAGCCAGCCTCAGCAACAGCGAGGCGCTAAGCAACTCAGTGAGACCCTGTCTCTACATAAAACACAAAATCGGGCTGGGGATGTGGCTCAGTTGTCGAGTACCCCTGAGTTCAATCCTCAGTACCAAAAAAAAAAAAAAAAGTCGAGTTAATTTTGTGAAGTGTTACCACTGTTCCAGTAGACAAAACTACATATGCATGTAATAATTATGAAATATAGTATAATTTCAGTGGTTCTGTTTATGAGGTAAATGCTTTTTATATTTACACTGTCAAAAACAAATAAATTTGGGGGGCTGGGATTGTAGCTCAGCGGTAGAGCGCTTGCCTCGCATGCCTGAAGCCCTGGATTCGATCCTCAGCACCACATACAAAGCAATAAAATAAAGACATTGTGTCCATCTACAACTAAAAAAAAAATATTTAAAAAAAAAAAAAAAACAAATAAATTTGGGCCAGGTACAGTAGTACATGCCTGTAATCCCAGCAATTCAGGAAGCTAAGACAAGAGGATGGCAAGTTTGAGGCTACTCTGATTAATATAGGGAGGCCCTAAGCAACTTATCAAAACCCTGTCTTGAGGACAGTAGAATAAGACAGACATTATTGCCCTGTATACATGTATGATTACATTATTGGTGTAACTTTGCACCATGTACAGAGGAATGAGAAGTTGTGCTCCGTTTGTGTACAATGTGTCAAAATGCATTCCACTGTCATATATAACTAATTAGAACAAATTTTTAAAAATTAAACCAAAAAAAGACCCTCTCTCAAAATATAAAATAAAAAAGGCAGGGATGAAGTCAGTAGTAAAGCACTCCTGGGTTCAATCCCTAGTACCAATAAATAAATAAATAAAGTAAAATAAATCTGCACCTAGATGAGGAAAATCTTTCAAAAAGGATATTTTGCAATAAGTAGAATGTTTTGATCTCAGAAATCTGCAAGGGTCTTCAAATCAAATAGAAAAAGACCATTTCTTTCACAGGGAGAAATAATTAGGTTTTAGGGGGGGGTTGTTTGTTTTTTTGTTTTTTGTGGGTTTTTTTGTGTGTGTGTGATATTAGATATTGAACCCAGGGATGCTGTACCACTGAGGCACACCTCCAGTATAAGCAAAAAGAACCAATAAAATTTTGACACCATAATGAAAATACGAATAACCAAGATGAAGCAGACCTCAAACAGATTAGCAAGATTTTCTTTATTCCACAGCGAAGTCAATCAGACATGGGAGGGCTCATTTTCTGGGCAGAGAAATGGCACAAGTGTTACAGAAGCCTGGGTTTTATAGGTTATAATGAAGGTGAATTATTGGAGACTGAGGCAGGATGTGTTGATTTGGGCAGTCAGGAAAGAAGTTGTAAAAAGTCCGAAACTCATTGTCACTGGGAAAAGCTCAGGACTAGGTGTTCACTGCTTATCTTCCTTCCTCTGGGACCCATTGTTACCTAGAGCTTCACTATTTGCTTTTCTCCTTCCAGGACTCAGGGGCAATGGGAAAGGGTAAAAGTCCAGGGCCCAGCATTTCAATATCTGCTACCTCCTTTCAGGACACTTTGTGGTTTGGAAAGGGGTGAATATTTGCTTTTGGTGGATGAACCCCAAAAGGGATGAAAACTTGCCTTTTTTCTCTGGGCCCATTGTTACTGGGAAAGGATTTACTGGGAGAGGTTTAAAGTTTGGCTAATTTCCCTCCCTTCTCCGCCCCCCCCCCCCAGCCAGGTTCTTTCCATTTTTCCCCGGGAGGGGGGGGGCTGTCTTGTAGGAATATTATTTTCCATAACCCCTTAACTAGCCATTTTTAGTTAGTTTGGTTTGTTTGTTTGCTGTTGTATTTTGTTTTATTTTGAGGTAGGTTCTCACTAACTTGTCCAGGTTGGCTTCCAATTTGTCATCCTCCTGCCTCAGCCCCCTCAAAGCTAAGATCACAGGCATGGCCTGTAACAAGCTTAGCAGAAACTTTTAAGAACAATTTGAGCAAACAAATGCAGAATGAACAGACATGATGATCAGAGTACTTTCCTAGGAAATGTGTCTCTATATGGAACTGATTCTCAGCATAAGTTGATAAAATGTACATGTTCTGCCTTTTTGCCCTTGCCCAGGTTGGCCAAGGTAAGCCTTATTCAAGTGCCTATGGAGAAAGAAGATTAAGAATCAGAAATGGGCAATAGTGAACATTTGGTCAACATTTACAAGTAGTGAGGGCTGGGGTCCTAGCTCAGTGGTCGAGCACTTGCCTAGCATGTGTGAGGCACTGAATTAAATTCTGAGCACCACATACAAATAAATAAAAGAAAGGTTCATCAACAACTAAAAAAATATTTTAAAAAAGATAATGGGTAGCCGGGCGCGGTGGCTCAAGCCTGTAATCCCAGCACTTAGGGAGGCTGAGACAGGAGAATCGCGAGTTCAAAGTCAGCCTCAGCAACGGCGAGGCACTAAGCAACTCAGTGAGACCCTGTCTCTACATAAAAAACACAAAATAGGGCTGGGGATGTGGCTCGGTGGTCGAGTGC
Source organism: Geosciurus inauris (assembly GCA_004024805.1). Classification (NCBI taxonomy): domain Eukaryota; kingdom Metazoa; phylum Chordata; class Mammalia; order Rodentia; family Sciuridae; genus Geosciurus; species Geosciurus inauris. Next base: position 10,375 of record PVHX01027280.1, on the reverse strand, counting down.
CCTTGAGTTCAATCTCCAGTACCAAAAAAAAAAAGATAATGGGTAAATTTGTGCTAATTATTTAAATTATTGTTTTTCTACATAGAATGGCATTAAACGTTAAATAGAAAAAATCAGAACAAACAAAAGACCATAGAAGAAAGGAAAAAGATTTATAGTTCATTACTTTTAATAGCACTTTTTTTTTCTACTTTAAAACACTCTTGCATTTTCATTTTGCACTGGATCCTGTAATTGATATAGCAGATCCTGGTACAAGAAGGTAAGATGAGTTTCCGTGTGTGTGTGTGTGTGTGTGTGTGTGTGTGTGTGTGTGTGTTTTGGCAGTACTGTGGATCAAAACCCAGGACATTGAGTGTTGGTATATCGGCCAGCCAGACACGGACACCTATGTGCAGCCAGGAAATCCTTTATTCAGGGGAGTGGGTGCCCCGGCAAAGGAAAAGAGGAAAGAGAGCGAGGGGACCCCGGGAGGGATTTTATAGAGCCCACTACAAACCGCATGGCGAGCTGCGGATTGGTCACTTTAAAATCCCTGGGGCAGATAAGCGGTGGAGGACTTTTTTGATGTGGCTGAGAAGTTACCTGAGCAGCCAGGAGCAGCCAGGCTTTGTTCTGCTAGAGATAGTTCGGCTTTAGAGAGGGGAGGGGCCAAAACGGTATGGAGAGGGCTGATTTTTCCTAACATTGAGCATGCCTAGGCAAGTGTTCTACCATATCCCAGTCCATCTCAGTTTTGTTTTTCAGTTGTATCTCCTCTATTCACTTTTTAGTTATATCTTTTTTGTGTTGTTCTTTCAGTGGGTACACTAGAAATTAAAAGTCTTCCTTAATTTATGACAGACTAACTATTTACCACTTCATGAATAATAGAAGATGCTGGATGCCATGGCACATGCCTGTAATCCCAGCAACTCAGGAGGCTGAGGCAGGAGGATTGCGAGTTCAAAGCCATCCTCAGCAACTTAGTGGGGACCTACACAACTGAGACCCTGTCTCCAAATAAAAAGATACAAATAAAAACACTCCACATTGTAAGGTAAAAAGAACCCTCCCCATACCATCTGGGCCCCTCCCCTCTCTAAAGCTGAGGCAGTTCCCCAGCCGTTTCCCTCGGAGAGAACAAAGCCTGGCCGCTCTGGTTATTACATCAAAGAAGGTCACCGCCAAACCACAAATGCTTATCTATAACGCCAGTTTTGAAGTGACCAATCCATACCGCACCACGCATTCATAGCGGGCCCTATAAATTCCATGCCCTGCTGTCCTTTTCTCTCCTTCCTTCTCCTGGGCACCAACCTGCACAGACCTCCCACCATGAATAAAGATCCCTTGGCTATAAGGAGCATGTTGCCTCTGGTTCGGAGCAGACCCCACATTTTAATCTTTCACACATGATATGATGATTATTGTTATCTAAAACAGTCAATATTCTTCCAGTTGTACTCATTTTCACCCTTACCAGGGCTCTTCATTTTTTTGTTGGTTTTTGGTTTGGTTTTGTTTTAGGGTTTGTGTGTGTGTGTGTGTGTGTGTGTGTATGGTGCTAGGGATTGACTACATGTGAGGCAAGTTATATCCTCAACCCTTCATTTGTTCTTACACTTATGTGTTTGTTTTAGTCAGCTTTTTCATCACTGTGACCAAAGACCTGACAAGAACAATTAGAAGGGGAGAGGGGGGATGAGGGTAGGAAAGATGGTAGAATGAGATGGACATAATAACCCTAGGTACAGGTGTTGTTGTAGGAATGGAGGAGATGAGGCACCAAAGATAGCAGGAAACAGTTTTATTTGACTGCAGATGGTTCAGAGGGTATAGCTTTCACTGCAATCAATTAATTCCCCTGAACCCCAAGTTCAGGTAGTTTCGGAACTTTATATCCAGCATGTAAGGGGAGGGGCTCAGAAGTTCACAGTCTGCAGAAGTTCACACAAAAGCAGCTTTTTCTCTCACTGTTTTGGGCAAGTTAACACTTCAAGGACAGCACCTGAGAAGGGGAGAGCTTCTTCTCCCCTTTCCTTCCTCCCCTGCCAGCTATTACCATGGAACCCAGTTAGTAAAATCGTCTCTTATCTTTGAAATAAACACTTGTGTGAAGCTCAGGCCCAAGGCCAGAGGCCTTGTTAGAGAATCTGTCTTTCCTACCACACTTTGCATTTGCAAACACACTTCCATAAAATATTATTTTGTTACTGTTAGGTCTGGTCAGGGTCTAAGATGCCCAATTAGGGGAACTGGTCAGCACCTGCGAAGGGGAGCTGCAAGCCAGATGTGACGTCACTAGTAGACACGCCTCCTGTCAATCAGCGAGTTTTCCTGACCTATCCAGGAAGGACTCTGGCCTTCTCTTCCTGTCCCCAACCCTCCCCTTCCTGACTCGGTTTTCTTGAAATTCTCTGTGCACGGAATCTCCGGCACCGTTCTTCCGGACACGCTCTAGTGAACGGGAGTTTGGTCCGAGGGTGTGTATTCCAATAAAGCCTTGCCGAGTGGCTTAATTCATCTCCTGGTTGTGTAATCTTTACAGTTATTGTTAGGGTAGCGGCCAGCCAGACACGGACACCTCTGTACAGCCAGGAGATCCTTTATTCAGGGAAGTGGGCGCCCGGGCGAAGGAAAGAGGAAAAGAGAGAGAGAGAGGATGGGCGGGAGGGATTTTATAGAACCCACTACAAACCGCGTGGCGAGCTAGGGATTGGTCACTTCAAAATTGGGGGCAGATAAGCAGTAGCGGTCTTCTGTTGATGTGCTAACCTGAGTGGTTAGGCTTTGTTTCCCAGGTGGAAGATTCTGGAGCGGAACCCCCTGGGGCAGGAACTGCCTTGGGCTTTTAATTACAAAAGGGCTGTTTTTTACCTTACAGTTACTATACTAGATAGTCCATAAATGTTTGTGAAAAAACTAGTAAAGGGGCATTCAGCACCTGGAGTGCTGATCTCTTTCAGGCCAGTGGTCAAGTAAGATGGAGCAACAGAAAATAGGAAGTTTAACTATATTAAACTTTTTTTTTTTTTTAGTACTGGAGATTGAACTCAGGGGCAATCAACCACAGAGCCGCATTCCCAGCCCCATTTTGTGTTTTATGTAGAGACAGGGTCTCACTGAGTTGCTTAGCACCTCGCCATTACCGAGGCTGGCTTTGAACTCGTGATTCTCGTCTCAGCCTCCTAAGTGCTGGGATTACAGGCTTGTGCCACTGCGCCCGACTAACTATATTAAACTCTTATAGAGACTCTTTTGCTGCTAGTCCTAAGATCAATTATGGTGCAGATTTCTGGAGAAGCTTAATTAAGATTTTCTGTGGAGGAAGGGGTGCTACTACAGTATGAAGACATGAATGGTGTGACTCTACTTTGTATACAACTGTTGTAGGAACGGATGAGGTCGGACACCAAAGGAATAACAGGAAGCACATTTATTTATTGGTTGCAACCAGTTTCAGAGGGAAAAGCTTTCAGTGTAAACAATCAATTCACCTGAACCCCAAGTTTCAGAGCTTTATGCCCAGTGTGTAGGGGAAGAGGCTCAAAAGTTCACAATCTGCAGAAGTTCACAGAAAAAGAAAAAGCAGCTTTTTCTTTCACTGTTTTGGGCAAGTTAACCCTTTAAGAATAGCACCTGCAAAGGGAAGAGCATCCCCCTCCCAGCTGTTTCCATGGAACCCAATTAGTAACACCTTCTCTTATCTTTGAAATGTAAATATCCCTCTTGGGCCCAAGGCCAGAGACCTTGTGTCTTGTCTATCACACTCTGCATTTGTAAACACACTTCCCACTTGAAAACCTTTACAAACGATTATTTATTCTTATAGACTAGAGAATCTACACTACTAGATAGTCCATAAATATTTGTGAAAAACTAGTAAAGGGGTGTTCAGCACCTGGAGTGCTAATCTCTTTCAGGCCCATGGCCAAATTTAATTATTATAAGATAGAGCAAAAGGAAGTAGGAAGCTTAACTACATTGAACTCTTTTGCAGAGATCTTTTTGCTGATAGTCCTAAGATCAATTATGGTGAAGATTTTCTGTGGAGCAAGGGTTGCCACTACACAACCAGAGAAATGAAAAATTGTGCTCCATTTGTGTATTAGGACTCAAAATGCATTCTCCTGTCATGTATAACAAACTAGAATAAATAATTAAAAAATAAAAATATACATTATTGTTATCTATAGTCACCCTTTTAGTGCAATAGTTGTGTGAATTTACTTCTAGACTTTCTATTCAGTACCGTTGGTCTATGTGTCTGTTCAATTTGTGAAAAATTTAAAAGAACATTTGCATTATATTCAAAAGTTGCTCTGTAATTAGTTTGTATTCTTCTTGTTTTTGGTACCAAAGTTATGCTAGTCTCATAAGTTGGATAGTTTTCCCTTTGACTGGTCTCTGAAAAAATAATTATAAGAGCTTATTTCTTCTTTGAAGGTGTGATGACAGAGCTTCCCTATATAGTTGTCTGGGATTGGGGGGAGAAAAAAAAGAACAATTAGAGGAAGAAAAATGTATTTGGCTGATGGTTTCAGAGGTCTCAGTCCATAAATGGCCTACTCCAAAGCTCTAAGCCTAAAGTGAAGTAGAACATTATGGCAGAGGAGCATGGCAGAGGAAAGCAGCTCAGGGCATGGCAACAGGAAGCAGAGAGAGATCGACCCCACAGGGACATCCCCAGTGATCTACTTCTTCTACACTTACCACCCAGTTAATCCATATTAGTAGATTAATGCACTGATTCTGTTAAGGCTCTCAAAACCCAATTATTTCACCTCTAAACTTTCTTGCACTGCCTCACACATAAGACATATCTAAACCATAACACTGTTCCTATGTGGAATCATTTTTAATAGATATGGGAATTAGAAAAATAATATAGTCTGAGGAAAAGAAGAATGGCCAAGCATTACCTTCACTTCCCCCAACAATGTTTTCCTGATGTTGGTCAAGCTGGCAACTCCCACCTTCCCCAACACTGTCTTTTTAATGCTAATCATGCTGGCCGCCCTCCCTTTCCCAGCTCCGTCTCTTTGAAGTTAATGAAGCAGTTAACACCTCCCCTAAACAGATGCCTTCCTGAGGCAAAACCTGGAAGGAAGGGGCTTATCACCACATGGGAGTGATAAACTAATTGATGAAACAACCCAAATTTCCTAAATGCCCGCAAAAACTAAAAGCCTATATAAACCCAGTCCCTTCCTTTATTCAGCGGCTCATTTCCCATCTGGAATATGGGTCCACCACCTCCAAAGATGAATCCTGCTCCTGAATAAAGCCTAAAATGACTTGCATAGTTTGCTGCCGCTGTGATCTTTTTGTCCTTACAATTTTCCCTTAGCCTGAAAATCTCTCTTCAGCCTTCTGGAAATACATTTTTTGGCTTTGTCTGAGAAATGTCTTAATTTTGCCTCCATGTTATAGATATTTTTACTTGTGTTTTATTCTAGAATTGCAGTTATTTCTTCTGTTTTTCAGCTTTTTAAAATTTTTTTAATGCTGGGAATCGAAACTAGGGCCTTGTACAGAGAGATCATTCTTATGTTGCCATTTAGAATATAATATTGTTTTTTCTCTATCTCTTGTAAGATTCTATCTCTACTTTTGATTTTTAGTAATTTCATTGTTTTAGTTGTTCTAACTATATATAAAAAAAGAAACTGAGGTGTGGTTTTCTTTGAATTTGTTCTTCTTGGGGTTTGCTAAGCTCCTTGAATCTGGAGATGGAGCCATTCATAAGTTTTAGAAAGTTCTCAGACATTGTCTTTTTAGATATTTCTTCTGCCCATTATCCTTCTGCAACCAAGTACACATCTCTGTTATATCCTATCCTTTCCCATTTTTTGCATGTGCATGTGTGTGCTTCCATTTGGATATTTTCCATTGAACTATCTTTGAATTCACTAATCCTGTCTTCTCTGTTATACAATTTGCTCTTAAACCCATCTAGAAGTTCTGTTCTAGCCGGGCGCGGTGGCGCAAGCCTGTAATCCCAGCACTTAGGGAGGCTGAGACAGGAGAATTGCGAGTTCAAAGCCAGCCTCAGCAACGGTGAGGCGTTAAGCAACTCAGTGAGACCCTGTCTCTACATAAAACACAAAATAGGGCTGGGGATGTGGCTCAGTGGTCAAAGGCCCCTGAGTTCAATCCCCAGTACCAAAAAAAATAGAAATTCTGTTCTAGAAGTCCGTTGATCACTCTTCATAGATTCCAATTCTCTGTTGGTGTTTTCCATTTTTCATCCACTTTCCATCTTTTTCTTCTTTATTTTTTGGTACTGGGGATTGAACTCAGGGGTACTCGACCACTGAGCCACATCCTCAGCCCTATTTTGTGTTTTATGTAGAGACAGGGTCTCACTGAGTTGGTTAGCGCCTCGCCTTTGCTGAGGCTGGCTTTGAACTCTCGATTCTCCTATCTCAGCCTCACTAAGTGCTGGGATTACAGGCTTGAACCACTGTGCCCAGCCTTTTTCTTCTATTGTAAAAAAATTATAGTTATTTTAAACTTCTGTCTGTTACCTTAAACAAATTATCTTTATTTCTGATTCTGTTGATTTCTCCCCTCCACCGCCTGCTTCATTATTGGTCAGTTTTCCTTTGTCTTCATACATATCTCCTAATTTTTATTATATGTTAAACAGCATGTATAAAATAACTATAGAGACTGAATTAAATATTTCCTTCCTGAGCCGGGCGCGGTCAGAGAAGATGAGATTTGATCACCTCAATTCAATTAAGAATCAATCTGGGTTGTAAATAGATTTAACATTAATTATATTCAGTCTAACTCTGATATCAGTGGTCTCAAGAGTGAAATATGGTACATATTTATTGCAAGCAGCTCCTTCTAGCAGTCTGACCCTCAAGTACGCAGAGATTGCAGGAGGTCTCTCACTCTGCCTTTTCAGCTCAGCACAAAGTTTCCAATGCTTGTCTCATTAATATTGTGAGGGGGAAAACAACCATTTGTTTGATGTTCCATTGTGTTCCAGTAAGTCAAACCAACTGGCATGATCATCAGGAGTTCTACTGGTTTCTCTTTCTCTCAGTAGAGTTCCACAACCTCGGTAATATCTGATCCTCACCTCAGGACCAAACCAAGCATTTCCAAAGGAAGAGAACAGTCAGCAATCTTAGATTTTCTACATGAGGACTACTCCCTTTCTATAATATAAGACTTTTTTTTTTAGACTGGAGATTGGATTAAATCCAGGAATTCTCTTCTGCTAAGCTATATCCCTAGTCCTTTTTATTAAAAAATTTGAGACAAGGTCTTCCTAAGTTCCTGAAGCTGGACTCCAACTTGCAATCCTTCTGACTCAGCCTCCTGAGTAGCTGGGATTACAGGTGTGCATCATCACATCTGGCTATGGTATTGCTATTTATATATGTGAGAGAGTGTGCTTATTTTTATTGTGGTCTGTTTCTTGTTACTTAACAAAATATGTAAGGCTGGATAATGTGTAAAGTAAAAAAAGTTTATTTGGCTCATGGTTTATTTAGACACACTCAATATCTAAACCCCTAGCCCCCAAAGTTCATATCTGTCTCACAATGCAAAATGCATTCACACCACCCTTTATTGTTCCAAGGTCTTAACTTTGTTCCAATATCACTCAGAATCCAAGTCTCAAGTCTTATCTGAGACTCAAGTAAAGTTCTTTCCAGTTGTGAGTCCCTGTAAAAGAAAAAAGAAGTTTCATATCTCCAATATACACTTTCAGATACACAGCAATGACCCCACCCCTCAGTATCAACTTGTTAACAAAAGGGAAGCTCAGATATCTATCACTAATACATAGATTTATTTATGTTTAGTTTATTTAAGCAAGGTGGAGACAGTGCAAAATGCACTGTATTTACAAAAAAAAAATAGTGGAAATGAGTGAAAACAGCATAAAACTTATATCATGAACCCATTTTTGTAAATACATACTATCACATTTTGTGAAATTGCTATAGTTTGAATATGATTTGAGTGTGTCTCCAAAGATTCATGCATTAGAATCTTGGTATTTAGTGTTGTGATGTTGAGACCTTTAAGAGGTGGAACCTAGTGGGAAGTCATTGAGGTCACCATGACAGGTCCAGACATAATAAAATTCTCTTCAATAAAATTATCTTGCTTGGCTTTTTGTATCTTACTTTAAATTTTCTTTGCCAGAACATAAGAACTGATGAGGTTTGAAGCTTCAGCTCCCCACTCTCCTGTGACAAATTGACTTAAACTACGCAGCATATCTCATTCCCTATGCACACAGCATAGAAGGACCAAGAGAATTTTTGAGCCTCTCTTGACTTGCCTGAATCCCATATCTACCCAGGACTTGAGGTAATATTTTCCCCTTATTATTTAAGCCAATTTAAATGAATTCTCTATTAATGTGGATTAGCCTTATAAACTCCCTAGCATCTGCCTAATATCCAGTCTCTTAGACATGGCTGAAGTTTTTTCACATTCTGGATAGCCTCCACCCACAGGCAGCTACTTCCTGGTTCAACACTACCACTTCCCAACCCCTTAACACTCCTCTTTTACTTATTCATCCACAACCCACTTTCTCTTCTAGGCCCTTCCATCTTAAGCAAGTCAAATTTACTTAACTTCAGTCTCTCCCTCTTTAAAACAGTTAATACTTTCCTCGTAGCACTGGTTCTAAATGAGAAATTGTGTAAATGCCTCCTAAATTAAATGCTGCGCCATCCTAAAATCTATTTTTAAATTGTTTTAAATATTCACTTCTTTTACCAAGTCCATCACTTAGGTCTCTTTCTGCCTGGAGTTAACTGCTCTTTTTATCGCACGCGCCAAGCGCCAGTAGGTAGCCGGACTCCAGAGCAGTGCACACGGTAGCCTGACAGGATCAGGAAAACTCCAGCCTCACCACCTGGACCACAATTAGAGTCCTGGCAGGAGCCCTAATTGTGCTGGAAGTTTCTTGGGGCACCATCAGGTTCTCCGTGTGTACCTGTGGTTACAATTCTCCAAGGCAGCCTTGGCCTAACTCAGGCTTGTTAATTTTCCTTGCTGTCTGAGCGCGGCGCAGGCGGTCGTTGGCTGGCCCCGGACTTTCTCTATGGACTGGGGACACAGCCATGAACCATTACATTTCAAGACTGACATTTGAAAAGCCCTCTGCTAGTCAGTTTCCGTAGTGTAGTGGTTATCACGTTCGCCTCACACGCGAAAGGTCCCCGGTTCGAAACCGGGCGGAAACAATGTTTAAGTTCCTCTTTTTTCCGGCATCATTGAAACTTTGTAGAATAATCCAGCAATATGGCAATGAGATCTCGATCCTCTGCAGTACCAGGCTGGATGGAACACCCTTACTGGCCGAGAGGAACCTGGTGGCGTCCCCCTTGCGGCGGCGGCAGCAGTGGGTGACTTGGTACCTCGGGGCCAAGGACACCTTTGAGATCTGCAGGTCCCTGTGCTGCGGTGCTGCGTCTTCAGATTCTATGTCTTTTTTTTTTCTGACACGTGGAGGGCGCTCCTGGTAAATCGGGAGCCAGAAGGAGTTACTCAAAGAAAGAAAGCGTCTGTTTGGCTGTGGATCCCAAAGGACCAAGTCCTGGCTCGAGGCCGAGTTCTAAAGGGCGGTCCCTTTGCAGATCCTTTGTCAGGCTCCAGCCTCCTCAGATGAGGCAGCGAAGCATCGATATCCTCCAGATTTTACAAACTGTTATCCAGACCCAATTGTGTGCCGGGTGATTATCTTGCTTTACACAGACTGCCGGATCATCAGCCCCCACCACAGTACAGAGAAGTGAACTGAAAGTGGTGGCAGAGCCAGAATCCCAAGTCGCTCTGCTCTACCATGCTCTACAAACCTGTCTTCATTTTGTTTTTCCATATAAGCTGTCGCCATCCAATTCTCACACATGAAAATTGTTCCTTCGTTCTTCCTCCCTGTTTCTCCCACAAGGAATCTCAAAGTCCTTGCTTCAGGTGGAAACGATATCTTATTTTCTTTTCATTAAAGAATTATTTTCACATTCACCCTCCCCCAAAGGGGGCAAACAGTTTGAACAGACACTTTTCATAGATTATTTGCCATCTGTATATGTTCACCAAAGGACATATACAGATGGCAAATAATCACACGAAAAGATTTTCAACATCATTAATCATTAGGGAAATGCAAATTAACAACAAAATTAGTTACCATTACACAGATATTAGAATATTAAAAATACTGATCATACCAAGTTGGAGAGGGTATGAAAGACGTGATACCCTCAAACATTGCTAATAGGAATGTAAAACGGTACATCCACTTTGTTTTTTTGTTTTTTGTTTTTGGTACCAGGGATTGAACTCAGGGGTACTCCATCACAGAGCCACATCCCCAGCCCTATTTTGTGGTTTTTTTTTTTTTTTT
>PVHX01027279.1:0-19617 GCA_004024805.1 Geosciurus inauris | reverse complement strand
GAGTTCAAAGCCAGCCTCAGCAATGGCGAGGTGCTAAGCAACTCAGTGAGACCCTGTCTCTACGTAAAACACAAAATAGGGCTGGAGACATGGCTCAGTGGTCGAGTGCCCCTGAGTTCAATCCCCAGTACCAAAAAAAATAAAAAATAAAAAAATAAAAAAAATAAAATGTCATCAGATATATTATTACAAGGATATTGGTGGCCATGGCTTATACTTAATCCTAAAACAGTCTGATCTGAAATAGGATACCCATGCCCAGAATTCTCTGACACATCTATGTCTATATATGTTTCACCTGAAAGCAACTGGTCCTGTAAGGAACCAGTGTGTAGCCCTGTCTTCTCCACATAGCACAAACCATGAACTGTGCATTCTCCTTCTATCGCTGGGTTCAGTGATCGAAGACGGTCTTTGTTCCACTAAATGATAAATATATCTGGCCCTCCTCCTTTGTGCATTCTATATCAGTAGATTCAACCAATTATAGGCAGAAAACATTTGAAAAATTATTAGCAAACATATTCAATATGTGTGGACTAGTTTCTTTTTACTAGTTATTTTTCCTTAAAAGACAAAGTATATTGATGCATAAAATTTACATTGCATTAGGTATTATAAGTAATCTAGAGATGATTCACAGTGTATGGTAAGATATGAATCGCATATATGCAAATAGCATGCCATTTTATGTAAGGGCACTTGAGAATCTGCAGATTTTGATATACGAGGGGTATCCTTGAACCAATTAATTACCTAACCAATACCAACCATAAATGAATGCACTGTTTTCAAATGTACATTGAAACATACATTAGCAATAAATCCATAAAAGAAAATAAATGAATATATGCTTTTTTATTTTTAAAAAATGCTGGGGAGAGATTATTAGGTGATAGAGGAAGTAGGGTGGAATCAACATCATATAGAAAGATTGAATCACAACACTGATAACAAAACTTTATGTGGGGCTCTGGGTTTTGTATATATTAAATGCACATTGATTAGAAAATGGAAAATGCATATCATTTTGGTTGATAAAGGCCACATATGATGCATTTGATACTGTAAAAATTCTTATGTGCACGTGTCAAGAGAATTTGCTTCAGTAGTTGTAGGAACAGCTGCCTCTTCTATACTTAAGCAGCCAAGTTTGCACAGATCTGTCAGTGTTTGTCACTTGTAGGGACTATTTACTTATATTTTTATATTAAGAGTAAAGAGTTTCTAGGGCAAAAATTTCTTTCTTCAGTTTCTTTAATTACCCAAACTCAGTGATTCTTGAATAAATATGTTCTTTATCTCAATACTTATGAATTGAAAATTCCTAGTTTCAGCATAATCAATTTTTATCAAGTTTAATAAGAATTTATCAGATAGTTTATTCATTGTCCATTCTTATTTTTATTTAAATTGTATCAAATTTTCCCAAAATCAATTTATATCACAAACAAAAATAAAAGGCAAAATCCATAGTGAAAGATCTTTCATTTTTATTTTACATAGAATTCTAAAATCATGTGATAGGTATAGGTATAAAATAATTATCCATATTGGATTGTCTGAGGTCAAGTGAATGAGGACAGAAAAAAAAATTTATTTTCTTTTTTAACAATATGTATCTTTGTTTATATCAAGCTACTATTGCAAACCATCAGGAAAAAGGAAGTTCAGTGAGATATTTACATATCTTTTTGGATTACTAGAAATACATGCAATGACATAAAAGTCACAGTTTTTATTTTGTGACAAAAGTTCAAAAAGGCTCTCTTTCAGAGTATGAAAGATTCAGTTACAAATCAAAGTGAATATGAAAAAAATGCGAATCCTACCTCAAAGCATCACAAAGTTAACACTTTCTACATAAAATAATCTTAATGTCTTTGATCAGCACATATCTGCTTACGCTCTTTCATATCTTGAAATGGAATACAAATTATTTTCCAATAAACAAACAAATAAACACATCTTTTTCCTAAGGACTTAAATTTCTTTCCATTCTTTGAATGAATCATGGTGGAATTAGCTGTTATAACTGTGTCCATGTTAAATCATAAATTTTCTGATGTCACTTAGTGCAGCTAGCTTTTGCTGTTCATAAATTTTATGACATCTGAAAATATCAAAGTATAAATTTCCTTTGTAAACTCAGCTACAGCTGATCCATAGAATCTGAAAAATAATGTTTCCATGACAGTAAACCATTTCAAAAGAGGAATGACATCTTGGATTTCTGTACTCATATTGAATAGTTAGGGACATGATAAAAACTAGTATTTGGATAGCAATGTTAAAATATTCACTTTATTGTGATATATTGTTTTATGTAAATTGGTATATTGGAATTCAAATTTGTAAGAAAAGTACTTCTCTAATATCTTTATGATTGCCAGGGGTTTTACTCATCAACATTATAAGAGATTTTGACATGACATAGTCATATCGGGAGTTTTCTAATACACAAATATTACAGTCTCCCAGTCAGGATCCGTACTCCTCACTGTTAAGTTTGTCTGACACCATCATGTTACACCTGTTCCTTTGTGGTAGGCTACCTCTCCTGGAAAAGTATTTTGTTGCTACAGTAAACAATATTTTTAAAAATCCTATTTCTAGTTGTTGCTTGTATATAAAAATATGAGTGAATTCTGTATCATGATCTCATATTCTGTAATTTCACTGTAGCTAAATATAAGTGTTACAAAATTTTTCATTTTATATCTTCATTTGTTTGCTTTTTAGACATTCCATGAATTTCTACATAGATGATTATATTATTTGCAAATAAGATTTTATTGCATTGAGATAATGTTACTTTTTGATTTATTTTCATGACTAAATTTTTCTTTCAAAAACTGGCAGAACAATGTTGAATAGACATTGCCTTATTCCTGAATTTAGAAAAATATTTAGTCTTTTCACCATTAAGTGTACTGTTTGATGTCCCTTGTCAGGCTGAGGAAGTTGCTTCTATTTCTACTTGGTGAGTAACTTTATTAGAATAACATGAAGAACTACATTAAAAAAATTCCTGGAGACATGAAACAGAAGTAAGGTCATCATGAATTATAATAACTAACAACGGAAAAATTTAGGACATGAAATTGGAACCAATATATATTTAATCTGATACCATATACTTTAAATATCTAAAACCATGAGGAATCTACAATTCATATTCAAAACGGGATTAGAAACAATAAGTAAACATCACCTACTCTCTTCCTGAAATACGCAAAACAATTAATTCAAATTTGTAAATATGCAACAAAATTTATTTTCTTTTATTGCCCTGAGACGATTCTGATAATTGTTCTATGTCATAATATATGAAAATAATTCTAGTTTATTAAAGTGTATTGAAAATTAATGGAATCTCTGTGCTCTTTCTTAGTCTTCTCAGAACACACAACCTTTGCAAAGAAATTGGCTGCTATCACACACTAGCTCACTCAGCTTCCTATTATTCATAACCTATTTCTAAGTATTTTAGGTGAACATGGAGCACTCTTTCTGGTGCAAGCAAAAGTTCTCTGAGATAAAGATTTTGTCTTTTGTTATCCTATATAACATCTACTTAACACTGTCCTCATATTATATTCATGTTTTCCATCTTTCTTGATGTATATTTAACAATTTAAAAATGTATGTATGTAAGTTATATAACATAAATATATGTATTTGAAGTATACATTATGAAATCACTATAACCAAGCCAATTATATATTCATTACCTCACATAGTTACCATTTTCTTTTTCTGTGTGTGGTGACAACACTTAAAATCTACTCCTTTTGCAAAGTTCAAGTGTATTACAGTATTGCTAAGTTATCATATTATTGCAGATCTCTAGAATTCACTCATTTTGCATAACTGAAACTTTGTGTCTCTTGATCAACATCTCACAAATTTTTCCCTACCCTCAGCCACTAGTAAACAACATTTTTCCCCTTCTTGATATCAACATCTCTGAATGTTCAGATCCTTTATGATATTGAATTTGCATGTAACCCATGAATATCCTGCCATATGTTTTAACTCATCTCTGGACTACTTATACTACTTAATACAATATTTAGTAAATGCTGTGTGAATAGTTGTTGAACTGTACTATTTAGTGAATAATGGCTACAAATAGTTTACACATGTTCAGTACAGAAATAATTTACTTTTTTGAATACCTTCTATCTATGTATGATTTATTGCAGATATAGAGGGTTGACCGCATGTGTACCTGTGATACATGATATAATAATTATTTCTTAGGTAGTATTCTCTGTGAATCCTTAAGGGTCTCTGGGTGAGAAAATGCTTTATTTTGTTGTTGTATTAGTTGATTTTTGAATTTTCAATCAAAAAAAAATTTTTTTTATCAGACTTCTACTGTCTTTGTTGCTAATCTAGTCATGAGGGTCTCTAATATTAGTTTTTCTGTGTATTTTTGCAAGATTTTGTGTGCTTTCTTCATTTTATTTTTGGAATTCAAGAATTGCATTGCACTCTCTTTCCTTCAGCCTGCTGAGTGCTGAATGGAACTTTTTAGTCTGAGGCTGCCAAATTTTCTTGCATTGTGTTGCATGTGTATTTGAGTATGTGAATGTGTGCATGTATATATAATTTCTCTGTGTATTTTCTTTTCATTTCTATTTTTAAATAGTAATTACTTATGTGTTAGAAATTGCATACATTAGTTACTCCTCTTAGCATATTTAATTTTAGTGTATCACTCATCAGATTGTCTTTTTTGCTGTATTTTGTTAGAAAGTTTAGCTTCATTGTTCCTATCACAAATGTACTCTGTAATTATACCATTTCAGACACTTAGCCCGTCCAAGTTTCTGTATTACTTCAACATTGAGTATGGAATTCATTCTGCTTTCTAAACACAATATCTTGATGTAACACAAATTTAGGCAATTGGGTTCTTTGTCTCATGAATTTGAGGAATGAAATCCACAGATACAAGAGTGAGAGCAAAGTAACAGAATTTATTAGAGTAATAGAAAGCAGAGTTTACAAAAGCAAGGACTCCAATGAGAGGGATGCCAAAGGATGTTTGTTGTCTAGGGATTGTTAAAGGCATATCCCATGGTCCAGCACAGGTAATGGGTGGGGTGATGGAGGCTAGCATGGACGAATTGAGCTCTTCAAGCTCTTGACTTTAAAAAGCCAATCATAAGTACATAATTTCAATTTCTTATTTTCACATTTAAGAGAATGGGTTTCCCCTGGTGGTTTTTGACACATCCATTAAAAAGAGGAAGCATTTTGGGTAGGAATCTTCTTGTGGTTGGCCATTGCTAGGGGTAAGAGCAAGGGTAACTAAGGAAGGGCTGTGGTGGTTGCATCTGTGAGGAACACAAATAGGTATTCTAGGTCAGAAGAAGGCACTGTGGGTATCACTGGCAGAGAGCAGGGAATTACAGGATGTATTTCTGTCCTACTCTTTCCTTTCAGGTTGGCCTGATATCCCCCTCTCCTCCTGTCCAAGACTTTTATCCTGGCAATCTATGGGAGACCTATTTTTCTGCCTCATTGATAAAAGTTGCCAAATTCTTTCTGATTGGTGTGATACATAAGCGGGTGTTGAGGAAGTTCCTGCACTGGGGGTTCCCTCCTCCTTCTAAGTGTCACTAGCCACTAAGTATCTTACCCTGTCTCTCCTATCCTGCAGCCATCATGGACACTGTTCTAAGAAAAGCCAACTATTCTATCTGCTGATGAGTACATCAAGGCAGAGGGAAAAGGTAAGGATACTTTGCAGCTCTTATTGGAGGTTTCTGAACAAGGCACTGAATGATGGGTGCCTGTGGCTCCTCCTGCTCCCCCTTTCCTTCTTGCTTTTTCTGTTTGGTGAAGTTCTTCAGTAGTTAATCCCTTTTGCTGCAGGATTTCTACAAATATCCTAGACTGTTGTTTTCTTGCTTCATGAAATACCATACGTTTTCTTCATTTAAAGATCTTTGTGAATTTCCCCATCCCGCACCCTCTAAGATCTTGCTTTTGTTTCTTCCTCTCCAAAACCCTTAATTCTAGACATCTGTCAGAAACAGAGTTGTCATTTAACATCTCTATTTTGTTTTCCTCATTTCTTCAGCCCTTATATTTCCAAAACATGGGTTTTCACTTTGTTGTTATATTTTCCATATAATCATATTTATTTATTTTTACTTTCAGGAGCAAACAACTACAGTTGACTGAATTAATTATGAAACTCATTTCTGAAACTTTGATGGCCAAATATGGTAATGAGGTCCTCTTCTTATTGGTGTATTTGAAATAATCACTTTGGGAAAATTAAACAATTATTATAAATGTATTCATAAATGTGTAGCATATTTCATTAGAAACAACAGATATAAGAAAAAAATAAGACAAGCCAAACATATTTACTAGCCTTCTGCAAGAGAAGCTCTCATTTGGTTCCCTGATGGTGGGTTCATTTTGAGTCTCACTGATTCCAGGAGCAAATGAACTTTTGTGATAGATAGCATCAAGCTGTTATGCAGTTTAGAGCTTGTTATTTCATTAATTGAATTCTTCTGGGCATGATATTATTCTACATACATTCTCCAAGACATCAAGTCTTTGGTTACTTACCCACAACCACATATTTAACATTTGAAACTGAGATCACTTTTTGCTAAGAACAGATAGAGTTACTAGTAGAAGATTTTCCACACTAATTCTTCTGAGCCTGAATCAAACAGCTGGAAAACATGTGCAGTGTCTTTTACTCTAAAATGTGAGTAAGTCTAGCATAAAACTCATGCCATTATCTTCACAAGCATGATCAGAGTTTACTTTTAACAAGGTTTCTCTAATTTATTTTCTCGTTTGCTTCTCACAGCATGCTGGTATCCAGACTCATAAGATGCTAAATAAAATAAAAGCTCTCTTTACTACCTTGGAGAAGAGGAAAGGTTCTCTGAATGTCGGAACATCATCTCTAAATTGACTATAACCCCAAAATACATCTTTTTCTTTCCTTTCTTCTTTCTGCTCTCATCAAATTCACATTATTTCAAGACCATTAACTATGAAAGTAAACTCTCTTTGCTGAATATATAAAATAGAATGAGAAAAGCTCAATGAAATAATTTAATTATGGAAAATATATATACAAATATTGTTAACACACTATGCAAAACTTCCAGAATGTGGGAACTTTCATAGAGTGTTAGGAAGCTGTATTTTAAATTATATCAGAGAACCTAAATTATAAGGAGGATATAAACAAGAACTTTAGAATAGTACTTTTCAAAGTGCAGGATGAGGGCAAAATCCATTTATGCTTAATAGTGTCCAAAGATAAGGGACAGCTTGTGGAGTGACAGCTGTAGAGAAAGGAAATTACGGTAGAAATAGAAAACACCTATTTCCCCCTTTCATTGGTGGTACAGTATAGCAATATCCATCTTTAGTTTCATTACCACTGTCAGAATCACATGATATTATTGCCTTCTGTTACATAATGTTAATCTAGACATATAAGAATAAACTACATTTCAACTAATTAATATAGCACATAGCAAATCTATATCAAATGAGCAAAAGTGTCTTGAAACATTTACTAGTCATTTCTACCTGTATATTTCATGGCTTTTAATAAATTTAATATATACTTGACATATGACTACCTAAGGATTGACATTTACCATACTTAAAGTTAAGAATAATAGTCACACTGGTACTAAGTAGGGCTGACTCATTGTGAGCACATTATGTCATCATTCTTCCAATTATTATTTGAACACATAACTCTGTGTAAGCTCACAAAATCCTTTACAACTATTTTCACTTACCTTCTACATGTACTAAATTAATTTTAATTTCCGCACTGACATGTCAGTTACTCGTGGAATTCTTTCTATTCTTTTTAAATCATAGCAAACATTCTATTTTGAATATTTTTTTTAAAAGTCCAGAAAAGTAATTTACAACATTTGTCAGTTAAAGAATTCAATAATTAGCCAGGCATGGTGGCACACGCCCATAATCCCAGCACTTTGGGAGGCTGTGACAGGAGGATCCTGAATTCAAAGCCAGCCTCAGCAAAAGCAAGATGCTAAGAAACTCAGTGAGACCCTGTCTCTAATTAAAACACATAATAGGGCTGGATATGTCGCTCGGTGGTTGAATATCCCTGAGTTCAATCCTCAGTACCGAAAAAAAAAAAAAAAAAAAAAAGAATTCAACAACTAACACTTGTATATATTTTAAACAAAATATTCATGATTTATTTTTTTAAATTTAGCAAATACATTTTTAATTCTTTGATGAAGTCATTTAATTTTCACAACTCCCTCCCCTGAAGAATTTAAGCCTCCAGACCGTTCTGGCTCTGTTGAATTTAGTGAAAGACCCTTTATCCAACTGTCAAGGGATCTCTGAAGAGTCACTTTCAGCTCATATTTCCCTAACAAAGCTCTTAAGTACTCAAACAGGAACATATAAACTGATTTCAAAGTTAGAAGTCTCTATTTCCACTTAACTGACTGATAACTTCTGAGGAGGTTTAATGAGCTAATGGAAAGTTAAATAGTCCAAAATAAGCAAATATGGGAGCTAAATGACCAAGTTTCTCTCTGGCTCCTCTACTCTGGGCTTCCTCCTGAAACAAAATGCATTATAGAATGTTCCCTGGAGATTAGATTTGTGTTCTAGATTTCCAAACTGGAAAAATACTAACTACCCACCAAGCTAAACTAATTCCTTTGAAACTGCTACAAGTAAAGCATACATATTGAAATATTAAGATACTTATTCTAAGTAATAAAATGTCATACAACATATAATACTATATTATATATAATATGTCATCTATAACATGAGATCTGAATTATAAATGGTCTCTGTCTTGTGGTGACAATCCTTTTGAACATCCTCCGTGAGTCCACACACTTTTTAAGAAATGTTTAAAAAGAGTAAAAAGAGAGTGTAAAGTCATTTACTACTTCTCTTTTTTATTTATTGAATATAATTGGAAGTGATTAAGGTATTTTGGAGTGTATTCAGAGAACTGGGCAAAAAGTCCAAGAAAGATTTTCTTTATGATAACCTATTGGTGATATTTAAAATATTTTATTTTATCAGTCAAGTTTGGCATTCTTCCAGTTTTGAGTAAATCCTAGCAGAGCTGTTTTGGAAGGGAAAAATGTAATAAGATCTACCAAAGCCTTTTTTAAAAATATAAACAAGCTGGAACAACATGGGGAAAACTTATCTGAATGGCACCAATCAATCAAGTTAGAACATCTATACTGAAGAAGCATGGAGGATGATCATTAAGTTTGAAACTCAGGCAGTATTATTAATCTGTACTTTAATGTGCAATAAGTGTGTATTTTGTGCTGATAAGACTGATGATTATAAATATTCATTTGTTTCAAGAATTTTATTTGTAATGCTAAAATCAAATGAATTTTTTTATCTGTAAAATTAAATGACAATGGATTTTTATTAGTGTTACTACTTGATTTGTTGTATTTCATGATCATTTGAGAATCACTGGGAAAAAGTAGAAAAGAAAGAGCCAGACGTTTTAATATTTAGTAGTCAGTACTACTATAATAATCTATAATAAGAGTTCTGTATCTGGTGACAAAAGAAAGACAGATCCTAGTGGAGTTAAATAAATAGAATCTACAAATGGGCTTCATTTTCCTTTGGCACACATGGTAAATATAGCAACTCTATTTTAGAAATTTAACTATGAGGTGGTGTTAACATTTAGTATTTAGATATGCATTGAGAAGAATATCTATTATAAAATATACATGTATATATAAAATATGTATGTATGTGTGTGTATACTTATATATCATATGTGTGTATATATGCATATAAAATCACACACACACATATATATATATGATTTTACCCAAGTCTTGTTACTGAATTTTGATAATCCAATCCATGAATCATCCATTCTGAATCATCTAATCATCTTTAATTTTGTATGATATCCCATATTGTAAATTTTATTTTATGAGCAAAACTTTATTAGGTAGTAGGCATTTCAAAATTTCTAGCATAATTCCAGTTCAATCTGTGCCTGAGAAAATGGGGAGGGTTTCGTTGCATTCATAATATTAGTCAAAATTAGATTTACTTAGATATTTCTTTATAAATACATTATAGCGATAGTTCCATGTTTTATGAAGCTCAAATCTTCTATAATTTGTGATGGTAGTAAACTATTTTAAATATTGCAAATATTATACTTTTAAAATTGTGCTAAAGAGATGTAATGTGAACACATTACAAGCCTTACTATGGTCTTGGAAAATTTTCACTTCAAATTTATTTTACACAATTTACAATTTGACAACACATGCTCAATGATTCATATTTTGATTATTTCCAAATTGTTTTATAAGTTTAAATGTTTCTTCTCTTTGATGGTCAGAATATATTTACACATATATTTTATTTCAAAGGAAGATATTAAAATGAGCAATAATTAAGAGTGTAAAATATTTCAAAAATGTAGAAGTGCTGCCTTGGAAAGCCCAGAAGGGACATGAAAGCTTCCATTCTTACCTAAAATTGTGAATGATATTTTCACATTTTCTGTTTTATTTTTTCCCTTACTCTTCCACATTTTCAGGAACTTAATGATACTTTTTAACACTAAATGTGGTTTAGCAAATATACTTTTTTCATTCAAAGAGTGAATTGCAACTATGGAGGTAAAGTTAGTACAGGCTCTCTTTATTCCAAGTAGATTATTTGACAAAAATTTAAAATGTAGTCTCAGATCGCTTAAAATCAGTATACTACACTGACATAGCCACATTAATGTTTATAGAAGCTGAACTCACAATAGCCAAACTTTGGAACTAACCTAGGTGCCCTTCTACAGATGAATGGATAAAGAAAATGTGGTATATCTACACAATGTAATATTACTTTGCCATAAAGAAGAATGAAATTTTGGCATTTGCCAATAAATGGATGGAATTGGAAGCTATTATACTAAGTAAAATAAGCCAGTCCCAGAAAACCAATGGTTGATGTTCTCTCTGCTATGTGGATACTAAAAAGGGAGGCTATGGAGGAGAAGAATGGTAGTTCATTAGATTAGACAAAAGGGAATGAAGGAAGGGAAAGGGGGATGGGAATAGGAAAGACAGTAGAATGAATCAGACATAACTTTCCTTTGCATATAAATGAATACATGACATATATGTATGTATATAGAACCTATCAAAATATATTCTATCATGTGTAACTAAAAATAAAACAAAATTTAAAAAAGAATTTAAAAAGAAGTTTTAATTCTCAATAATAAGAAAATAACCAAACATACAAAATCTGATTGGCCACTTCACCAAATAATATGTACATACCAGGGAATGAAAAGAACCAAGATGTATCATTCTATTGTGTGTATGTATGAATATGTAACAACAAACCCCACTATTATGTATAATAATGATGTACCAACAAAAAAATGAGCATATACAAATGGAAAAAAAAAAGAAGCAAGATCTATGGTCCTAAAAAAAGAAAGAAAAAGAAAAGAAGAAAGAAAACAAATAGCTTCAAATTACTCACATTAAGTCCCTGTTTCAGCAGAATAAACATGTAAACCCAACATGTGCAGATTCTATATCACCAAGAATATTCACAGAGATCCATTGTGGAGACCACCGTATATACACCTCACATCCTATATCTTGTGGACATGTGAAATTGATGTGTTCCACAAATTTTATCAATGCAACATTTGAGTTGATTTGTACCAATTAAATGGAAACAGTGAAGAGGGAAATATATACTGGTAGTATTTCTGAACAAGTAAAGAAATTGGGTAAAGAATATCTCCATATGAATGGTTAATTTATTAAGAAAAGGATAAAAGTTTTAATCTAATATATTGAAAACATGAAACCAAAAAAAGAAATGTTAAACCAGGGAAGTTTTATGGTGATGTTATTTTCAAAATCTACTAAAGTTTCAATGGAAGAGAAAGATCTATGAATAAAACTATTTTTGGAAAGAAAAAATCCCATTAAAAATAAGTGGCATTCACAAGGTATTTAGTGGGTATTTAGTAATAATTTATTATGAATAACGTGAATGTAGGCAAATGTATAAAACAATTTCTTCAATGACAACTGTTACTGAAATAGATATTTCAGAGAGTTCCATAAATAGATTTTCTTACACAACCCAAATTTAAAATAATTTTGGAATTATAACAATGTTTACAAAACATAGCTAACTTTACAAGTAAAATTTTTGAAGGGCACAGCACTACAGTTTTTTATGTACTATATTAAAATGGCAATTATATTTAACCTCTAAGACATCTCCTGATTTCAAACATTTATTGAAATAGGCCTCTATTAGGAAGTATTACTATTTCTAGGTAGAAAGATATAGATAAATATATTTGTCTTTCATGCATATTTAAATTAGAAAAAAAGAATTGTACAAGCCCACTTGAAGACTTCTGATCTCAAAGGTATTCAGAGAACATTTTGAAATCTTCTTTTCACTGTGTCTCAATAATTTTTAAAGTATTTATAGTTGGGAAATACAGTGCTCCATTCATGAACATCAAGTGCTTCAGAAAAATGGAAATTATAAACAATCACCAAGAGATTAAAGGCAGGTAAACGGAACTTAATTGGGAAAATTTGCAATGAATAATATTTAGATATAGGATATAGCAACTTTTGAAATAGCACTTTAGCAATGATATAAGAATAGAGGGACCCCCACACAAAGTGTGATTCAGATACTGAGAATAGTGACACCATATGCATATTAGGAGAGTGTGGAACTCTTTATTTTGTACATACTTGAGTTCTCCAGGGGGAAGAAGGCAGGTTTCCTGAGCATGTCCACATTGTTTGAGAGAGTAAGGGCAGGAGACTGGCTCAGGATTTTACTATGGTTAGAGGGCCAGGCTAAGGTAACAGACCCCCCACAGAGGCAGAGGCTGGTATAATTGGAATCTCCCCCTGGCACCAGGGAAGAGATTACCAAACATACATATAGGTTTGCCCAGACTTTGGGTAGAAGGGAAGAGGTAGGAGAAGGAGGTAGAGCTTAACACTGGTGGGCAGTCTACACCCAAAAAGGGTGTCAGACTTCTTATTACAGACAGTTATTTCAGGGAAGTTTGAAGCAGCAACACTGTACCCACAGGCAACTGATGTGATTATTAATTTGGCTGCTAATTGCTGTGAGTTTCTACTTCCACAGAAGATGTGAAGGATATTGCCTGTAAGGCTTATGTTCATGCCTAGGCATTTTCTGGGATTGAAATACAAGATATTGCTCCACAAGACTGACAAAATACTTATTGTGGAGACTGCTGCTTATTGGCACAATTCACTCAATTCTAACTTCAAGGCATAAAGCTAAATGATCAGGTCTTGAATGTATCCTCGTCCACCCAAAGCAAAGAAACAGACACATTTTTGAAATGCAGCTCAACTGCCAAAGGAATGGAAAGAAACGATGAACAAGTGTGTAAAATTCCTGTATTATGCTGCACAGAGATACGTGTATGTGAGGATACATAGAACAGACAGAAAACTCTTCAATTTCTATCAGAAATGTTTTCTACATGGATTAAAAATGAATTATGAAGTGTAATTTCAATTATTCAGCAAAAATAAGTTGATCTTTATTACTTTAGGCCAGCAGGGTTTATTTTTAAAAGTGAATCAGGAAGTGGATATCTCAAACAAAAAGTTTAGATGTTGGAACTGAGGACACCTTATTTAAAATTAAAGAACAATATCAGGATCAGAATTAAAATTTGCAGAATTGGAACTTGCAGGAATTATCTATAATAAAGAAGATATTGTTATCTATAATGAAGCCAGTATCAGGCAGTCAGTATAAATAGATAAATTGAGTCAAGATCAAGGAAGCCAGTTAGAGTCCAGGAAGTTGGGGAGAGATTGAAATGTTAATGCCTTTAGAGCCCTTTCTCTACCTTTATCAAGATAATCTGCCCCTGTTCTAACCTGTTGCTGAGATAATCTGTCCCAGGGATTGTCCCTCCCTACAGGGAGTTGTTAATTATGCCCCCTTGTGGCCCAGATCACTCCATCTTGTCCATCTGCTTTTCACCTTTTGTCCATCCCACCTGAGCATCTCCTGGGCCTCGTCACATACAAGGGGAAGAGAGCAGGAGAACAAAGGAAGCCTAAGTCATATAAAAAGATAGAACACTTGTACTTCTTGGGATACCAGGATACCAGCTATGGTCCCCTTCTCTCTCCTGGGAGAAGTCTATGTTAACCCTTTTTAAATAAACCCTGCTTTATATGCTTGCCTCTGCATGCTTCTCTAATGTTGAAACTTCAACATGTGAAGAAGCAGAACTCATCACCGGTAACTGCTGGCATCAATAATATGCCAATGATTCCAAGAACTGATGGAGAACATATTAAATAATAATACCACAGGAAATTAGGCACTGGAAATGACTGCCACTGCATGGAAAAAATAATTCAAGGGGAAATATTTGATATAATAGAGTCTGAATTATTGATTCTTTTTGTATTGTGCCTGTGGTGTGCTATCTAAAATGTCCTTGCCAAATTTAATGTTATTTAGTGTTCCTTATATGTTATCTTCTAAATGTTTTACAGCTTTGAGATTTCCATTTAGTTTTGTGGATATATTTTGAGTTAAATTTTGCAAATGATGTAAAATTTATAAATACCTTTTTTTTGTTTGTTGTTTTACATGTGAATACCCAGTTGTTCCAGCAACATTTTAAAATTACATAAAAGATTATAAATATTACATGAACTTTTTCATAAGCCAGTGACATGTTTTGAGAGGACAGCCTCCAGTTTTTAAAGAAGTTCTACTTTGGTAAAATGCTATCAAACATCACATGCTACAAAGAAGTCTTGTTTTAACTTTTATTATGTTTTATTAGCAACATATAATTATTCACAATAGTGGGGTTCATTGTGACATATTCATATATGCAAATGACATAACTTGTTTACTTTTATTCCACAATTCTTCCCTTGCCCTTCTCTTCTGCCCTCCTGGTCCTCTTACTTGACTATACTATACTCTCTTCTATTTTTATGACATCCCCTTTTATAATTCCTTATATGTCTCTTTGTCTTTTACATATGAAAGGAAACATTCAACACCAACTTTCTGAATTTGGCCTATTTCAAATTAGCCTGATGTTTTCCAATTCTATTCATTTACTGGCAAATTACACAATTTCATTTTTCTTTATGACTGTGTAGAACTCCATTGCATATATATACATTTTATTTGTCCATTTGTCTGTTGATTAGCACCAAGACTGGTTCCATGACTTGGTTTTTGTGAATTTTGCTGCTTTATGCATTTGAGTGTATATATCACTATAATATGCTGATTTCAGAATTCAATTTCACACGTACATGCACACATACACACACATACACACACACACCCCAAATAAACCAATCAAAAAATGAGAAAATAGACATTTCTCAAAAAAAAGAAATGCAAAAGACCAACAAATATATGAAAAAATAAAGTTCAACATCCTTAGCAATCAGAGAAATACAAATCAAAACTACAGTGAGATATCATTCCACCCTACTTAGAATAGCAACCATCAAGATCATAAATGATAACAAACAATGGTGAGACTATAGGGAGAAAGGAACACTTATATACTGCTAGTAGAACTGAAATTAGTATAACCACTATAGAAATCAGTATAGAGATTCCACAAACACTAGGAATGTATTCACTATGCAACTCAGTTAATGCTCTCCTTTATATTTATACAGAGAGAGAGAGGGAGAGGGAGAGGGAGAGAGAGAGAGACAGAGAGAGAGAGAAAGAGAGAGAGAAAAAGAGAGAGAGAGAGAGAGAGAGAGAGAGAGAGAGAGAAAGAAAGAACGAAAGAAAGAAAGAAAGAAAGAAAGAAAGAAAGAAAGAAAGAAAGAAAGAAAGAAAGAAAACTTTCCCTGAGTATAAGAGGTAATTGATGCAGCAAATTTCACTGCTGTTGCTGTTCATTATTTTAAGCAATTGCCACAGGAACCCTAACCCGTAACAACTTCCACCCTGATCAATCACTAGCCATTAACAATGAGGCAAGGCCTCAGCAAAATGATTACAACTTGTTGAAGGATTATATTATCATCATCTTTTTAGGAATAGATTACTTTTTAAATTAAGGCATGTGATGATTAATTTTAGGTATCAATTTGATTGGATGGAGAAATACCTGAGAATTGATAAATTGTACTTCTAGATGTGTCTGTGAGTGTGTTTCTAGAGAGGAATACTGTGTGTCAGTGTGCTGAGTAGGGATAACCACACTGAAAGTAAACATCATGTCCAAGACACTGCACAGAGGTCTAGATTGAAGGAAACATCCTTTTCTGTCTCATGGCTTATACTTTACCTCTCTGAATCCGTGCATTTTTCTGTGGCTATGGCTAATGAACTTCAGCGTCATTTTAGCTGTTGAATGTGGACTTGCACAAGCTGCTCAGGAAGCAGGGTGGGGAGGGTTTCCAGGCCTTCAGGGTTGTACTGAGGTTGCATATTTATCTTTCTCATTGGCCTTTGGGCTACTGGTTTCCCTGGCTCTCTAGCCCACAGACAACCAGGTGGGACTTTTCAGTCTCTGTGATTGTGTGAGTCAACTTAATAAATTCCCTCTTACAATCATAGATATACTCTATTGGTTTCATTTCTCTGGAGAACTGTGACTAATACAAACTATAAAAAAATTTTGACTATAAAAAATTACATATCAATAGTTTACATGAACTGGTGAGCCAAAAGTCAATGACATGGCTTTATTTCAATGTTTGCTTTATTGCGGTAGTCTGAAAGTGAAACCACGGTATCACTAATGTATGCTTCTATATGCTTAAAAAGATAATTTCAGAAGATGAGTATTAAGTAGGTGTTATGCAGTTGTACACTTTTTGACATTAAAATCATCAAGTTGTTTATTAGTTAACTTTCCTAGTGCCAGATTCTTTGAAGGAAGTCCTTAGGAACTAGAATATGTTCAAATATCTTCCTTGTTTAGAAAACTTTATACAAAGCAACACAAAAAAATATCTTCTCAGAGTAAAATAATACTTTCTGCATTATATTGAAAATTCCAATGTGATTGTGAGCACCCTCATAATGCTAAAAAAATGTCATTAATTTTCCAAAATTTAGTGTAGAAAATGGTCTAATGTATGTATTTGTTTTTTGCTAAATGTGAATACTCACTCTTAAACTAAGACTACAGGGATATTAATTTCTTCTCATTGTCATGACAAACCATTTTTGATATCATGGTGGGAATACATCCTAAACTACCAATTTTGTCACCAATCTTCCTAAAGATCATATCACATTAATTAACTCATGAGTTTGCACACTAATCTAAAGATTTATATTTCACTTAATTTAATGTAATTAGGTACATACAATTTTTGCAATTATAAGGTAAGTAATTTTATATTGACTAGTTTTTATAAGGGAATTCTTTAAATTTTTATAAACACTAGCTGGCAGCATATGTAAATTATTTATTTAGAAAGAATGAGAATGGCCTGTTTTCTTTAATAAAAGGTATCCAATAATTGCCACTTAGATTTATCTGTACACTATCTATAATTCATATAAAGACTAAAGCTAACATAGTTCAGTAATTGAAGGAAATGCTAATTTGACATTATAATTCCCATTAACCTTTTTCTTTATTTTTGATACTTTACCAACTTCCAACATTTTTTGTCAGTGATAACTCATCCCACAAATTTTATTAATTTGCTCTTCTAATTATCTTTTTTTTTTAAAAAAAATAATGATTCTAAGCTGGGTGCGGTGGCTCAAGGCTATAATCCCAGCATTTAGGGAGGCTGAGACAGGAGAATTGCGAGTTCAAAGCCAGCCTCAGCAATAGTGAGGCGCTAAGCAACTCAGTGAGACCCTGTCTCTACATAAAACACAAAATAGGGCTAGGGATGTGGCTCAGTGGTTGAGTGCCCCTGAGTTCAATCCCTGGTACCAAAAAAACAACAATAATAATAATAATAATGATTCTATCAAATACCCTGAGACTATTTGTCAATTCATCTTAAATTTGTCAAAATATGGAGAATAATAGATAATCATATTACAGTTCCTGAGATACAAATGATGGTATTCCAACTTGTTTAAGAAAATGAAATGAGAGACTATATATTACGATCAACTTATTGAAAAATAAATTGAGGTTTCTTCAAACTCCAGAATATCTGGAACATTTCCAGTAAGTCATTAAATACTCAGTCACTTAATTCTTAACTCACCAAAGAAAAGTGAATTATATTTCATCTTTAAAATATTTTGCAGTGTTAAGCCCCACATTAATGTAAAACTTCTCTTCAAATAGAACATTTTGTTGTTTATAGGAGACATTCATAATTACGAAACTTGGAAGCAACTAGGATGTTTTTCAGTAGGAGAATGGATAAATAAATTGTGATACCTCTAAATAATGAGATATTATTTAGGCAAAACTGTGAAAACAGCAAAAACATTAGTAGTTGCCAGAGGAGAGTGGGGGAAGGATAGCTGAACAGGTGGAGCACAGACGATGTGTAGGTCTGGAAACTCATTCTGTGTGAGACTGTAATGGTGGATGTCATGAACATTTGTCCAAACCCCTAGAAAGTACACCAAGAGTGAACCGTGATGTAAACTAAAGACTCTGGGTAATAATTGTGTTCCAGTGTGGATTCACTGACTATAGCAATTTCATCTACCTATCCAGAGATTTATAAAATGGGATGTGGAGGAGTCAACAAGGAGTCTGTACATGAGAGAGAACAGGAATTTTGGGAACTTTTGAAACCTTAAGTTCAATTTTTCTGTCAACTGGAGATTACTTTCAAAATAGTTTATTAATTTTTAAAAAGTATATTTGAAATATTCCCAGGTTTTGCTTTAAAACACTCCAACACACACACACACACACACACACACACACACACACACATCCTACCTCTAGGAGATAGATGGAACAATCTTGGGAAATAGTTGATAATTGTTTAAGCAATTTTTAAAAATCTATTGAGTAATAAACTTTTAAAAGTTTGGATTTTCTTGTATGGTGAAAATTATCTTTTACATAGCAGATGTGGTAAAATATGTATGATATCTTAATAAACTCAAACAACAGGATGACCATTAGAATGTTTATTCGTGCCAGTTGTTTCAGTGAAATAAGCCAGCCACAAAAAGTCACATATTATGCATTCCATTAATGCAAAATATCAATTGTTAGTAAATACCTAAAAAAACTAAGTAAATTAGCATACACCAAGAAGTGGGGGAGAGAGGCAATGGAGTGACTGCTAATTTGGGTTTTTTTTTTTTTTTTTTTTTTTTTTTTTTTTTTTTTTTTTTTTTTTTTTTTTTTTTTTTTTTTTTTTTTTTTTTTTTTTTTTTTTTTTTTTTTTTTTTTTTTTTTTTTTTTTTTTTTTTTTTTTTTTTTTTTTTTTTTTAATGTTTATTCTTGTTTTATTTAGGCTTACATGTTGACAGTGTAAATTGACTCATTGTACATAGATAGAGGATAACATATCAATTCTCTAGTTGTAAGTTGTATAGAATCACATC
>PVHX01027278.1:0-19609 GCA_004024805.1 Geosciurus inauris | reverse complement strand
GATTGGCACAGATAATGAGCGCTCATCAATTAAACCTAAAAAAATGGATCCAAATACCTTTAATTCACATGATTTAAAAGGTTCAATTTAAATTGAGTAAACACAAAGGTTTATAGATTCCTATATGAAGTTTTAAAGGTTTCTACTGTTGCCTAAGTTCAAAAAATTTACAAGGATTGCTTTGGGATATGAACAGAAGCAATTAAAGATTCTAAATATAGTATTTATTGAAAGAAAAGAAAATATTTCTGGTCAAAAGGTTTACAACTGTGATTAAATGAAAAGTTAATATCTAAATTTTTCTTTCAGAACTAAACTTAATGTAATAACATCTGTGTAATTCTGATTCTATATTAAATGTGTTCATATCTTCCAGGTATACAAGTCTTTAAAATAGAAGGTTTAAAAGAATGTTTTATCAAGCTGATGTTCTCCAAACTGAACTTGTATGGTATCCATTCATATCATTTAATGTTTTATAACTGAACCTATCATCAATAAGATAAGACTTTAAGTTATTTTTACATCAGAATGATCTTTTAAATAAATGAGGACCTAATGTATTTAATATTCTGCTAAGATTTTGCAAGGAGCCCTGTCTTACCTGAGATAGTTCTGTCTCCCAGCTTACTACAATGGCTTCAGAATAGATGAGACTCCAGTTCATTTAAAGATATGTTCAAAGGATTAATTTTATTGTAAAGATCATTAGGATCTCAAACAGGGATATAATATGTAACTCAGCCAAAATTTGAGAAAGCTATTACACAAACTAAATATGTTTTTACTGTTGTTAATTTTATTTTGTATTTTCCTGAAACTCTAACTATTGCCTGTTAATGTTTTACAGAGGTACTACTTCAAGAACAACCAACCCAGATTATTTTAAGATAGATCAGCCACCACCTATAGGATAGACCTTAAAATTAAAGCCCAGTACCCTTACTTTATAACTGATGAGATTGGCTTGCTGAGTGTTTAAGATCAAGACTTAAAAACTAAAATTAAATTAAAGGGCAAAAGAAAAACACCAGTATTTGGCTTTTGCCCTTTGAGTCAACCTGAATCCAAGGAATGAGGAAACTTCTCTGAAGTACTCTATACCTCTGGGCTGCAGGACCTCCCGATCAGGGAGATTTCTGAGACCATTAGAGAATTAAAGAGCCAATAAAATGCCACATGATGAACAGGAAGGTCAAAAAGAGAGGGAACCTTCTCTCATGCTTCCCAGGGAAGCCGGATGGTCAGCACCAGACCTTGACCTATCCTAACACAGATGGTACTAGCAGAGCTAACAAGCTGCTCTCAAGTTCCTCAAGGATGCCTCCCAGGAGAACAAAAGGTGACTCTTAACAATCAGTAAGAACAAAAGTCAATTTGACTTGCTTCATCTTAAACACCTAGCAAAACCAAGAACACAGCCATTCCTGGGCATTTAAAATAGTTTAAAGATAGACATCTGTGACATTAAAAACTAAATACTATGTTTACATGCCATGTCCTCTCCAGCCTTATTATAGGGACTTCAGTATACAATGAAGGTAAATTACCATGACTTGTTACCACCTCCCTCTCTAGGGCAAAAAGGGCCATCTTTCTATTGGTAATAGTTGGGCTCTCTTTGGCCCCCATTCACTGCCTCTGGGCTGGGGCAGGAGGACTTAATTATGCAGCAATCACTACTTAAAAACTTGAACAAATTTCATTACAGAATAGACCAGCCTTGGACTGGTCCATCACGCTAGACTCCCACCAAACTGAAAATTTCTCGGCAGCTCCCCTTCTTTTTCTGCTAATTAGTAATCACTCCCAAACTTCTGTTCCTACCTACAGGTGATGCTTCTACATTCAAGCAACATGACTGACAACCAGAGGCTCCCACACCCCTGGGTCTGCCTCCCTGCTTGACCGACACCCGAGCCAACTCCCCATCTCAGCGCCCCCAATCCTGCACAAAGTAACCAGACCGAATCTGCTGTCCTATATTATCAAAAAGGCTGGAATGTTAGGTCAGGCCAGGGTCCAGGATGTTCAATTAGGGGGATCAGTCAGTAGTTGCAAAATGGAGCTGCCAGCCAGATGCTGAGGGCACCAGTAGACATGCCTCCTGTCAAACAGCAGGTTTTCCTGACCTATCCAGGAAGGACTCTGGCCTTCTCTTCCTGCCCTCAAGCCCTCCCCTTCCTGACTGGGCTTTCTTTAAATTCTCTGTGCACCGAAGCCCAAGCGCCATTCCTCTCAGACACACTCTGATGGATGAGAGGATTTGGCCCGAGAGCGTGTATTCCAATAAAGTCTTGAGGACCGGCTAAATTCATCTCCTCCTGATCATCTAGTCTTTACAATCACATTCACAGAACCAACGTTAAACCAATCACATAGTCCCTCCTTCCTCCATGCCCTTCCTGCTTACACACTTTTCACAATGGCTAGTAGCCATCTTAAAGGCATAGCATGGAGCTAGCTCTCCTCAATGGTCAGACCACTCACATTTAATATAATTATTACCAAGTTCTGGCATACATTTGCCTTTTTATTTTTAATTCTCCTTTTCCTCTTATTTCTCACTTGTCTATTTTCCTCTTCATAGGTTGCTTAAACTTTCTTTCATTACACTTGGTTCTGGGGTGTATCTGCTTGTAAAGCATTTTGGTGTTACACTAACTATGATATAAGACCACCAGTACTGACATTTACCAGTGTAAATGATGCGTGGAAGCCTTATTTCCATTCACAGTGCTTCATTCTCTTCTGATTATTATATGAATGCCTGGAACATTTCCTCTACATATGCTTCAAGTCACATAAGATTTTGCTATAATTTTGCTTTAACCACCAAATGATTTAGGAAATTCAAAGAGAAGAAAAGTCAACTGTATTTACTAATAGTTTTCCTCTTCCCATTGTTATTTACTTCTTCTAGATGTTTCAAGATTACTCCCTTTAGTGTTTCTTTTTTTCTTTTGTGAACTCTCTTTAGACACTATTAAGGGTAGATCTACTATGGACAAATTCTCAGTTTCTCCATGACTGAGAATGTTTTGATTTTCCCTTCTGTCTGGAAGCCTATTTTCAGAATCTAATTCTAGATTGACAATTTCCCCCTCTTCAGCACTTCAAATATGTCACTTCTTTTTGGCATCCATGGTTTCTGATGTAAAATCTAGAGTCATTAAATTTTTTCTAGCCCTAGGATTTATCCCTTGTTTTCAAGATATTTTTCTTTTTCTTTAAATTTTGTGAGTTTTAGTAATTGTGGGGGGAATTACTAGAGGGAATGACTTATGGAAACCTTCAGAGATATCCTGTTGGGAATTTTTTCTGGAACATGTAGGTTTACTTTGCCAAATTTTGAAAATTGCAGTCATTGTTTTCAAGTAAGTTTTATGCTCACTCACTTTCTCAACTCATTCTGGACCATTGATGACAACGTTATTTCACCTTCATTATTTCACTATCAGTCCCTAAGTCTCTGTTCATGTTCTCATTTTTACTTTTGTCTCTGTTCTTCACATTGGGTTGTTTCAATGTTTTCTAAATTCTGGTTGGCTTGTCGATTTTTTCCCCATTTGTTATGGTGTTTTTAATTATTTAAAAAAATCCCATGTGTCTTCATTTATTTTCTGAAAATTGCTTTGCTTTTCTTTTGCTTCAAGTGCTTTCGTAAATTTTTTAAAAAAAACTCTATGAAGAGGCTCTAAAATCTTTGTCAGATAATTCACTTTTGTTTCATTGCAGTGTTGGCCATGATAGATAAATTTTTTTCATTCAGTGGTTAACAGTCTGAAGAGTGATTTTTCAGTTGAAAACCTGAACTTTGGGGCTGCTATGGCCTGAGTTTCTGGAGAGTGCTGTATCTTTCTTTCACAGTTTCCTCTGACTGTGCCTATATAAAAGTAGGATGCCAAGTTACTCAAGTATGGGATGGGTGTTCAGATTGCCCACTCAGTATCAACTGAATCATGGCCAGGAAAGGGGTTCTTTTCACTTCTGGGTGTCAATGGGAGTTTGCGTTCTTCATTTTGCCTTCGGTGATTTCATTCTAGACATACTGGGGCTGTTGCTTTTGTGTCCTTTATGGCCTCCATGACAATGTGGGAAAATGGCTACTTTTCTCTGAGCAGTGGTCTGGTACAAGTCTCGACCTTCACTCATCTCCCTCTGACACCGCCACTATGGGAAAGGCAGGAGGTGCTTCACTGCTGCCAAGGAGGTTTCTGCTGATACTACAGTGTGGAGGATGCCTTTCTGTCACCTTGGGACAAAATACCAAATTCCTACAAGCTCCTCTTTGCCAGGCTCTTGTGCTGGGGTTGGGGTCATGTGGTACTACCTTGTAAGGGAGGGAATCCAGATTCTCTAGGTTCTTTAGATGTACTTTGCTCTTTGTTATGGGAAAGGAGGGGATATAATTGTACTGCAGGTTGCATTCATTGTTGTTATTGTTGTTGCTGTTTTCTCCCTGTGGTGTTGAGGAGAAGTATCATATTTAATTTTCACAAGTTTTTATCCTGAAATTATGACCATCTCCTGGTCTGTTGAATAGAAAAAGAAAGCTTTTGGGGATCTTCTTTGGTGTTTGGATATTTATGAAATGTCTGCTTTCTGTCACTCAGTCTGAGTTATATAAGGCAAAAAGATAACTGAAAGGATTCATCACCATGACATTACTTGTGTCCCAGTACCCCTAGTGGATTTATCCTCTGCTCTGCACCTTTTAGTCCCATCTTGGGTTGATGTTACATGTAACTCCACAACTTTTAAGTACTTAGAGAAACTGGGAAAAGAATACCTAGCCTGTCTTCTGAATGCAAAAGTCTTTTCTTCATTCTCAAAACATGTCTGGTTGTCATCCACTACTTTAGGCTCTGCCACAGCCTTAAATGCATGATCCATTTTTTTCCCTCAGATTTATCTCCCCAGAAGTGAATAAAACATATTGTTTCTAAACTTAACAGCCAAAAATATCTTCCTATTTCTGCTAGTCTAAAATATCATAGCCTGGTGTTTATTCCTTAAAAAGAAATAGTTATTCTACAATAAGATTGCAATTATCATAATTAAATGTGAGAATTAAGGGAGTAGATTTGTAATTTGACTTCTTCATTATATATCTATAGCCCAATTCACATTTAACTGTCACTTCAAAAGTTGCTTTTATCTTATTTAAGTTTACTTTTATGTGTTTACATATAAGAATCTGTATTTATCTATTGATACACTCTAGAATTTCAAGAAATTTTGGTTAAGTCAATCAAGTACCTTAGTAAAAGTACCTGAATAGTCATATCAAAACTATTCTATGTAGTTACCATTTTCACTGAAGTGCATACCTTGTATGTGATTACTATAAATAATAAGTTGACTATTTTTACTTATATAAATATATACACACATATATTTTATATAAATATAGAGTTTTTGGCAAAAAAATTGTTTAGAGTGGCCTAAAAAATGCTGCAAACATACATGTACAACACAAGGGAAAGGAAATTACATTAACAAAGCTAAGGTAGCATTTGGTGGTCTGACAGAAAAAAACTGGAAGGAATTTGGCAAAAACTTCTAAACCAAGAAAGAAGCTTTGCAAAACAGAAGCCCAGCTGTCCAAAATAATATTTTCAGGAAAGTCATAACTGCTTATACTTCCATTGTTACACTTCATTATATGAAAAATTATAATGTTATTAATGTATCATCCCAACATCACAAACAACTAATAATAAAATACTAGAACTAATCTCAGGAAAACAAAATAAGGATGAATGAAGACTAGTTCCTCTGGGCTTGCCTCTAGGAGATAATGAATGATAAGTGAGAAGCCTAATGGCTTTCATAATGAACTGAGAAGGGTAATCCCAATTAGGGTGAAAGAAGGCTTTATAGGAAAGGATAGGTACACCCTGAGGTTAGACAAAATTATATGTGACAGTGCACGTTCTTGCATGGCCATCTGTGAGGGAGTAACTTAGATCTCACTAAATGAAAGGTGTTTCTTGGTGATTGGAAGCAATATTTATGTGCAGCCATCACTTGTGCAGTTATGGCAGAAAGATAAATTTTAAAAGCCTCTACTTGATGCTCTTACAATATGAATTAGTAACATGTAGCTCAGATTGATTTCTATATTTCTTAAAATAAGCATTTCTTTTCAAAACAAAAATAAAATTAAGAAGTCTGGGAATCCAGAGGGCTACTTTTCAGACTGAAGCTAACATTAATTTAAGTATTATAAATTCATTTACTCAATTTTTCAAAATTTTACCTCTGTGGGCACTAACTTTCTCATCTGTAAAAAGATGAATACCTAAAGTCCCTTTTGGCCTATAATCTATAACTCTAATGTTCACTGATTAATGAGTTACATAAAAATGCCTGCCAAATATATTATGATTTGGATATGAGATGTGCCCCAAATAGTTCATGTATTCATGCAGGAATGTTCAAAGGTGAAATGACTAGATTATGAAACCTAAATGGATTACCATTGGCAGGTAGGGTAGAGTCAGAGGAAGTAGGTTACTGGGATTGTGTCTTTGGGAATGTGGTACCTTGGCCCTGGCTCCTCACTTTCTTTCTGCTTCTAGGCTGTCATGAGCTGAGCAGCTGTCCTCTACCATGCCCTTTCACTGTGATGCTCTCTCTCATCTCAGGCCCAGAATAATGGAACCAGCTGACCATGAACTGAACCTCTGGAACTCTGAGCCCCAAATTAACTTTTTCTCTAAGTTGTTCATGTTAGATATTTGTCACAGTGATGAAAAGCCAACTAATGCAACATATATGCCAGAAAATTAATCACTAAGTGCAAAAATTGAAAAAAAAATCTGCAATCATTTATGTAACTGAATTTTACTTAGTGATTTTTGCTTATATATGAAGATTATTTTAAAAGTTTATGGGCTTTTTACCTAAAATAGTAGAAAGCAAAATAAAAGCCAAGATGATGGATTATACTTTATTAATCATGATGGGCTCCGTAGTCATTAGAAAACAGAATTCTCCAGTAGGTTGAAGATTCATGGTTCCAACAGTGGATGATTAATAGATATACAGTGAATAGTCATGGCAAAAAATATGTAGGTGAACAAGGAAAGGTAAGAAATTTTGAGCCTAAATATTTACACTATCAGTCTCTGTGTCCACACTGAACAGTGTTTATATGTTACTCAGTTCAAATATAAAAGTATATGTATAGACCCACTTGCCAAAGGACTAAGATAATGTGGTAAAATCAACCCCTGTAATTCAATTCAATTATCTTTAAATAATTAAGCCCAGAAATAGTTAAAACACTTAAGTTCAATGACATGGGCTCAGGATTTATGATAATAATCTCAGCAAAAATAAATACATTTTATCAAAACATATATGTCTCCACACATTTGATATGGATCCAGCATTTGTCAGAGCCAATGATCTCTGGTTCCAAATTTGACTGGTAATGAAATGTGGATTCTGGTCATAGCTAAAGAAAAGGGAATAATTAAATTCAACTATCACAAATTTTGACTTCAAATTTATTGTTTTCTGAGGACAAAATTATGTTAAGGAACCCATATTTTATCAATTACCTATAAAATAAATCAAACCAAAATTAAATTCATTTCAAATATGCATATTCCTATAATATTTTTCTATGTAAGAATGTTGGAAGTCATGAATGTTGGTATCTGTCTGCAAAATATCAAGAAACCTATCAGTGTGGGGATGTAGCTCATTAGTAGAGTGCTTGCCTAGCACATGTGAGTCCCTGGATTTAGTGGATAGTGCCATTAAAACAAAACAAAATAAGTTTCAATATACCAACTAAAGCAACTAAATGATATGTGCTATATCCTAACTCTGAATCCTAGAAGTGTTCTGTTTGAGAGGACATTAAAATACCTGAAGAAGCTGGGTGTGGCAGTGCATGCCTGTAATCCTAGGACTTTGGGAGGCTGAGACAGGAGAATCACGAGTTCAATGCCAGCCTCAGCAACAGTGAGGCGCTAAGCAACTCATTGAGACCCTGTCTCTACATAAAACACAAAATTGGGCTGGGGATGTGGCTCAGTGGTCAAGTGCCCCTGAGTTCAATCCCCAGTACCAAAAAAATAAAATAAAATAAAATACCTGAATAATAATTCTTTGAATAGTAAAATCATTGGATACAAGCAAAATTTAATGTTTATAGTGAAACCAAGATGATCAGTCCAAAAATTAACCGAAACCATCTAATAAAAAGTTGACAAAAGTATTTTATTTCTTTAAGAAATGATTTAATAGCAATTCTAACAATAATGAAGATTGTACTAAAACAAGTGTGACTACTAGATAGCCATTTTCTACCATTTTATAATCTGAATATTGCTTTGGATTGTTTAGGTAAGTGGAAATAGTTTTCTGGAGATTTGGTTGCTTTAAAAGTTAGTATATTTTTGATAAATCTATTGCAGTTAAATATTTGAGTACTGCATCTATATAAAATGTGTCTGATTTGTATGTACATGTGTGTATGTGTATGTAGTCACTGAAAAAAATTCAGTTTAGTTGGTTTAAAATAACCAATATGAACTTCTGCTTCTAAGAAGATGGAATAGATTTGTTCTTCTTCTCTCTCTCACTAAATAGGATTAAAAGCTCTAGACTTCATAAGCAACTATAATAATCTGGAAGTTGAAAGGAAGGAGACACACTGTATAGAGGACTCAATATATAATGAATGACAATGGAACATAACTGAGTTCACTGTGTGATTTTTTGCCTCATAAGTTCCAGAATTAGAGCTGAAAAATCTCAGAACACAAACAGGCAGAGAAGGAAAAAAATAAACAAATAAAAGAACACCCCTCCCCTCATCCCCAGCAAGTGTACTTTCTCTAGCTAAAGAACCAGAAAATGGGGCAAACTAGGAAAATAGAAAATTTTAAACAACTAATCTACTCTAGATCAATAGCATGGAAGAATATTATGGGCTCAATACCACCCCTACCAGCAAATGCTAAGTAGAAGGCTAAATATTCACCCTCCCCAGACATAAGAAAATATCTCAATCTCATGGCCAAGATAGTGTCAGTGAATACCTACTATATGCTTACTGTATATTTTTTGCTAGGGAGTATCTTCCTTCAATAGTGTTGGTGAAAATCATATAGAGACTCACCAGCAATAACATGAAGCAACGCCTCAGGTGTCAGAAGATGTCCAGTAGAGAATCCAGAATTGTACCAGCAGCTGGCAGTAATGGGGTGATCTCTCCTTCCTTTCCCACACCTGATCAAAAAGAATCCTGCTAACCAGAATAGTTAAATAAGACCCATACTCCCCAGGCTTCAGTATAATATCTGTTATTATAATAGAACCAGGGAGAGCTCATACAAACTATTTTGTATTAAATGGCTTATTAATAAATTACTACTCGGAGATGACAGACATGTTGAAATTTTTGGACAAACATTTTAAAGCAGCCAGTGTAAAAATGCTTCAGTGATCAATTACAAATACTCCTAAGACAAATGAAAACTAAAAAGTTTTAATGAAGAAACAGAGATAAATTTTAATGGCTATTTAGAATTGACATGTACATTTACCAAATAGTAATATCAATGCTCAGACAATCTCAACAGGAGAAATGGGAGGACAGAAGACTGGAAGAACCAGAAGCTTGAAAATAAGAAACAATAAATCTGAACAACAGATATGTAAGGCATCACAAGGCCAGAGAACTGTGACAGAGCAAGAGGGTGGGGACAAGAGAAAGCTAGAGGAAACCACACTCAATTTTATAACAAAGTCACTCCCATGATAGTTAACCCACTCCAGTGATAATGGCCTGAATCCATTCATGAATTCATGACCTTTGAAATGTTCTACCTCCCAATACCATCACAGTGGCAATTAATTATCAACGTGAATTTGGGAAGGGACATTCAAACCTTAGTGTCCCACAGAATGCACGATGCCAATTTTAATATCAGCTTTGCACAAAATTACCCAAAACTAAAAACAATAGACATATCCATCAAATGAATGGATAAACAAGCTTTAGTGCAACTGTTCTGCAGAACTCTACTGAGCAATAAAAAAGACAAGCTACTGGAACATGGAATGTTGCTGGTGAATTACCAAAACAGTATGCTGAGTGAACGAAGCCAGACCCAAAAGGCCAGGTACTACATGATATATGTGTATGTATTGTATATGTATTGTCGTGCTGGGGATTGAACCCAGGACCTTGTGTATGCAAGACAAGCACTCCACCAACTGAGGTATATCCCCAGCCCCAGTTTTTGCTAAATCTATCACCATCATATGACATTGTGGAGAATGCACACATACTAAGTTTTTACACTCGGTAAGAATTTGAGTCCAAGGGAAGAGAATAGACATATTTGCACATCATAGAACTTGGGTATCTTGCTCCTTTGATAAATCATAATAAATAGGCAGAAACTCTTACTTCAAATCTCACTATTTCTGCCACTTGCCAGTTACACTAGATTCTGTGTTTATATTTAACAGTCAGTTCTTTACAGTTTGGTTGTATGACAATGCAAAGTTTTCTGAGGATTAACATTTTTATAAATTGAAAGAAAATGTCTAATCCCAGAGGCTCTGGAGGCTGAGGCAGGAGAAATGAGAGTTCAAAGCCAGACTCAACAACAGTGAGATGCTAAACAGCTCAGTGAGACCCTGTCTCTAAATAAAATACAAAAAAGTGGCTGGGAATGTGGCTCAGTGGTTGAGTGCCCTTGAGTTCAATCCCTGGTACCCAAAGGGAAAAAAAAGAAAAGAAGGAAAGAAGAGAAGGAAGGAGGGAGGGAGAAAATGTCTAATACAATATCTGAGACTTATTTCTGTATAGAATGAAAGTACACAATTCTGTGCTTTTTATTTTCTTCTTTCTGTTAAGATTCTTATTATGGAATGTAAGGAATTATTAATGTTTGAAAGCTATCTTCATGTTATGAACTTTTATTTTTAATTGCTGAATTTCATTTCCTTCTTTATTGGTGCTGGCATACATTTAAAAATAAAAGTAGTTATTGAAGCTAGAATACAATGGTCTGATAGTTTTAATTTGTAACCCATAATCATTTCTCAATATTGAAAGACAAATACATTTGATGATTTCTATGGAAATAAGTATAGAGTGTTAAAATTTTCCTTTAATTCTTTTAATCAAAGTGACCTTTCTCTAAATAACTAATCAATATAGAATTCAACTTATTTCCATTTTTTAAAAATTTGGCTTAACTAAAATTGTTTCTAAGTAAATTACTGCTATTTCTTAAGTAGTTATTATTTGCTATCTATGAGTATTTTTAAAGAATTTAAATAATTTTTTATTTGGAGTCTTTTATTCTGGGAAGAATGTTTACATTTAATGAGTAATAGAACAAGTCATGTTTGCAGCTAATTAGTTAGATAATTATTACATGAATTTGAATAAATTAGTAAGAACATAGTACTCTCAGTAAAATTGCAATTCTCTTACCTAACCAATCCATGTCTCAGTAAAGAGGCAATATTTGCATTTGAACTTTCTCCATAAAAAATGTTACATAATTATATTCTAATATATTCTGATTAATTTTGAGAAGCTTCAATAGTGAAATTCAGGTAATAAACTTTGAAAGTTCTCAAAGGTGTGAAATTTCATTTTGACTCCAGCTCTCTCTGTAATTGCAGATAACTCTCTTCACATAACATAATGAAGTTGAATATTTTTAAAACCTAAAATAATATTAATCCATATTCAAATAATTCAACTAATAAGTTATTATATTACGTTCAGTGAGCCATCTCGATTCTTACAGGTAAAGTAACTTACATGGATCACTTTTGAATGATATAGATACACATCTTCTATAGGTTTGAGCGCTTCTTGTCTATACTTTGGTAAATATGGCATTCAGAAATATAGTGCATATTATTAAACATAATCCCAACAATTTGCCATTTACATAATATTCAATATAAACCAGAGTTAGCACAGTCTTCTGGAGTAAATTGTAGCATTTTAGAAATAGAATAATTGAGAAAGTTCAATCTGATATATAGTAGATTATGATTCCCAAGCTAACAGGGCGGCTATTACAGATCTCTCATTAAAAAGACCATTAGCCAACTGGACTAATTGGTTTCATGGTTTTTTCCTCTTTGCTTGGTTACATATACATGCTTGATTTCCTCTCATGATTGGTCCTTTTCACTGTGTTTCCCAGTCTAACACTTATTCTCAAATTACCAGCAGAGTAAATCAAAAAATTGTGTACTTCACCCCAGAAAAATTTTTAAGCCAAAATTTATCAATCTTCAAATATGTTCATAAATAATTAGTAAATCTAAGACTGAAATGACTAATACTTCTATCTTGAATCTAATGTTTTGCTTTATTTAACTGATAGTTGCTGCCCAAACTACCAGCTGGCCCATCAAAACAAAATAAGAAAAGACCTGAAAACAAGCAAGTAATGTATCATTTTGATACAGCTTCCATTAAAAAATACAAATGAAAATAGTGAATAGATGTATGCTATTCAGGAAGCAGTAAGCTAGGAAATAACACTGGCATCCCAAAGTTTTCTCAGATCATGTTAGAAAAAAATGTATAGGACACATTACAATGAGCCATGTACTTGTAGACATATAATGGACTCCAGAAACATTTGGGCTGATTTATAAAAAGAATCATATGTAGCTACTAAAAGGAAAAGAGCATCCTAAGTACTAAGACATCTGTCCTTCCTTTTAGGACTTGTTAAGAAGTGAATACTGACTCAGTCAAGATGGAGGAGTAGAGAAGGTTACTTTCCAAACTGCTCCATGGTATGGGAACAGGAAAGAACAAACAACTTCTCTTTGAAGTCACTAAAAAAAGAAAGAAATCCTACGGGGATTTAATACTGGACTCTTAGAACAGCCTAGGGACACAAAAGGTTAAATATAATAATTTTTTTTTAAAAGAAAAAAGAATTATGGTGGCTACTGATGCAGATAAAATGTGGGCAGGTCAGAGAGACAGAGAGAGAGAGAGAGACAGAGAGGAGGGAGGGAGGGAGGGAGAGAGAGAGACACTAAGCCTTCATTTCAGATGGCAACAAGGTGTGTCTTGAAGCAGAGAGGATGGTGATCAGGAGACACTGTGGAGCTGATCCAGTGGGTGACCTGCACTTTGCTTTCATGTGAGAGGGATGCTGCGAGTCTCCCAGTGATCTGCAGAGAGCAGGGTTAGCCACCGGTGGATGTGGGTCCAAATCCAGCCTGTCAGAACTGTGTAATATCAGCTGGGTCCAAAAACCTGACCTGGCAGATACTTGTCATGTGATCCAGAGTGTGAGTAGAAAATCAGGAGAAATCCAGGCATAGAAAGTGTTGCACTCAGTGGAATTTAAGACACTCAGACCCAAGAGATCCTAGGTATCTCTCACTCTGAATCTCAGTTGGCAGGACCAGCTGAGAATGATTGGGGACTGAATGGGGGTAGGGAGTGAATGTGTGCTTTGGGATGGAGCCCTTGTGGCTAAGACACAGAGCCGTGGCAGGCAAAGTACAGCTCCTCCAATGTTTGAGTGGAACCCAAGGGAGAGTCAAGTGATACAGTCACCCAGTGCAGACCAGAAGCAGCTGGGCTCTGGAGATATATTGAT
Source organism: Geosciurus inauris (assembly GCA_004024805.1). Lineage (NCBI taxonomy): Eukaryota > Metazoa > Chordata > Mammalia > Rodentia > Sciuridae > Geosciurus > Geosciurus inauris. The sequence continues at coordinate 5,975 of PVHX01027278.1, read as the reverse complement.
TTAAAAGCTTCACCGAACATCATTCCACTAGACCCAAGCCCCACCTCTAGGAGCTCCACCTCTGGGAATCCCTTTCACAGAATTCTACAGAGACCTCTTATTGTGAGTGGAGTATACAGCATCCTCCAACCCACCCCACCTCATACTGCCAAGAAGGGAAACTGCAGATGAGAAACAATGATGAGCACCACACACGCAAAAAAAAGGAAAAATAAGGAGTTGACAGACTCTGATTACTAACCTTGGTGTAATACATATCTAAAAAACAACAACAACAACACACACACACAGAATGAAAGATCATTGGGAACTAACGACCAATATATAATATTATAGATAATATTTCAACCATAGAAATGGAAACAACTCTTAATCTTCCATAAAGAATACCCCCTATATTTTTAACTTTTGGGTGATGAATGGTCTATAGATATTTGTGCATTTATATATTTGCCTCACTCTTCTTATTTCAAGCATTTCTTGAAGGTAGTTATTTTCTTCAGTCTGTCTTTTGAGGACTAGAGTTTTTGATTAGTGTACCTTGGTTCTCTTTTATATTGGTTTTGTGTTTGTGTGTTTTATGTTGTTTTTCTTATATTTCCCTTTATTCTCTTCCTTTCTTTTACAGACAGCCAAGTTCTATTGTTCTCTTACACTCTTTCTTTAACTTTTTACTAGTACTTTCTCTCATCCTCCCTCTCAATTATTACATCCTAAATCTCCTCTGCATTGCCCATCTTCACCATTGTGAAATAGGAAACATTTTTGTAAACATAATATATATACTGTTGACAATTGCCTACCATACCATGTCTGTTTATAGTTCCACTTAACATTGTACATGCCAAAATAAGAAATGTTAGTTTAATGCTGAATATTGTTTGGATTCGTTGTTGTTATTATTTGTCTCACTCTAAAATGTGATGTACTAGAAATCTTCAGGAACACTATAAATTCATAGCATAGAAGCTCTGCCACTTCATATTCTTACTGATAAGGGATATACATACAAACTACATGAAAAAGTAAAGGAAAAAACCATCCCAAACAAATCAAAATACTTGATTAACAATCCAATAATATCAGAGTGGAGGAAATGTCATAGAAGGAATTCAGAAGGCTCATAGTTAAACTGATCAGGGAGATAAAATATGATGTAAGGAGTGAAATTGGAGAGAAAATCCAAGAAGTCAAACATCACTTTGATAAAGAGATAGAAATCTTGAAGAAGAATTAATTGGAAATTCTCAAAGTGGAGGAATCAATAAGCCAAATTAAAAACTTAATGGAAGGCATCACTAGTAGACTAGACAACTTGGAAGATAGAGTTTGAGGCGATGAAGATAAAACATATAATTTGGAAATTAAAGTTGACCATGGAGAAAAGATGGTAAGAGAACATAAACAGAATTTTCAATAAATATAGGATAACATGAGAAGACCAAATTTAAGATTTATTGGGATAGATGAAGGCTCAGAGATACAAACCAAAGGAATGCACAATATTTTCAATGAAATAATATCAGAATATGTTCCAAGCCTTAAGTATTAAATGGAAAATCAAATACAGGAGGCTTATAGGACTCTAAATATACAAAATTACAACAGACCTACACCAAGGCACGTCATTCAGAAAATGCCAAACATACAGCATAAGGATAAAATTTTAAAGACTGATAGAGAAAAGTGAAAGGTAAAATGTAGAGGGAAACCAATCTGTATTTCAGCTGACTTCTCGACCCAGACCCTAAAAGCCAAGAGTTCTTATAATAACATATACCAAGATCTGAAAAAGGGAAAAAAAAAATGAATGCCAACCAAGAATACTATATCAGGCAAAATTAATCCTCAGATTTAAACCTTCTCTGATAAATGAAAGTTAAAATAATTCACAATTAGAAAGCCTACACTACAAAATATCCTCAAAAAAGTATTTCATGGAGAAGAAATTAAAAATAAAATTCAAAACCATCAAAGGGAGGACTACACTAGAAGAATAGTTAATCAAAGGAGAAACTAAATCAAATTAAAAACTATAATTTAATCAAAATGGCAAGGAATAAAAATGAGCTCTCAATAATAACATTAAATGTAAATGGCCTAAACTCATCAATCAAAAGACACAGACTGGCAGACTGGATTAAAAAATAAGACCCAAACATATGCTGTCTTCAAGAGACTTGCTACATAAGCAAAGACATACACAGAATGAAGGAAAAAGGATGGGAAAAAACATCACTCACAAGGATCTTAGAAACAAGCAGGGGTTTCTATTCTCATATCAGATAAATTGGACTTCAAACCAAAGTTAATCAGAAGGGACCAAGAAGATTATTTTATACTGCTTAAGGGAATTATATGTCAACAAGATATAGCAATCATAAATATCTATGCTCCAAACAATGGAGCACCCATGTACATCAAAGAAAAAAAAAACTCTCCTCAATTTCAAGAACCAAATATACCACAAAACAATAATACTGGATGACTTTAACACATCTATTATCACTGGATAGATCACCCATACAAAAATTAAACAAAGAAGCTATAGAAGTGGGGCTGGGATTGTGGCACAGTGGCAGCATGCTTGCCTAGCATGCGTGAGGCACTGGGTTCGATCCTCAGCACCACATAAAAATAAAATAAAGATATTCTGTCCACCTACAACTAAAAAAAAAAATTAATTAATTAAAAAAAAGAAGCTATAGAACTAAGAAAGTGCAATTAATAACTTAGACTTAGCAGAAATATATAGAATATTACATCCATCGATGCCTGAATACATTTTCTTATTGGCAGCACAAGGAACATTTTCTAAAATAGACCACATCTTAGGTCACAAAGCAATGCTTAACAAATACAAAACATAAAAATAGCAAAAACTATCTTGCATTTTGTCAGATCATGATGGAATGAAATTAGAAATCAACAATATACATGTTTACTATAGAAAAATTCAACAAGGAAAATCTGAAATTCACTCACAATCTTTTACATATTTCTCTCAAGTTCTTCCTGCATTTCTGCTCACGTGTAAGAGTTTCTATGCTGGTTTGTATTTTAAAGATATGGGGCTTTTAAAGCCATCTTCAATTCAATTTTGCTGCAGTGGGGTGAGCTCAAAATTTTTTTTCTACCAAATAATCAAATGTCCAGCACCATTTGAATGGGATGCAATTTCCTGTATTCTTTTTGCTTCCTCCAATTATTGCCAGCTATAAACTTATTTTGAAAAAGAAATCAATGACATGATAAAAACCAGAAGATACTCTAACACTTGGAGACTAAATAACATATTGCTGAATGATCAGTGAATAGCAGAAGAAATCAGGGACAAAATTTAAAAAATATTTAGAGGTAAATGAGAAGAGTAACATAACATATCAAAATCTCTGGAGCACTATGAATGTGGTGCTAAGAGGAAAGTGCACAGCACTGAGTTCATTCATTAAAAGAAAGCCACCAAATCAATAACTTAACATTACATTTCAAGGCCCTGGAAAAAGAAGAACAAATCAACACTTATAGCAGTAGAAGAAAGAAAATAATTAAAATCAGAGCCAAAATCAATTAAATTGAAACAAAAAAAATCAACAAAACTAAAAAGTGATTCTTAAAATAAATAAAATTGATAAACACTTAGCCATGCTAACCAAGAGAAAGAGGGAAAAAACTCAAATTTCTAAAATTTGTGACAATGAAAGAAATATCAACACAGACACCACTGAAATACAAAGAATAATCAGAAACTATTTTGAAAGCATATACTCCAATAAAATAGAAAGTCTTGAAGGTATTGACAAATTTCTAGAGACATATGACCTACCCAAATTAAACCAGGAGGACATAGATAATTGAAACAGATTAATTTCAAACAGTGAAATTGAAGATGTCACAAAAAGCATAACAACAAAGAAAAGCCCAGAACCAGATGGATTCTCAGCTGAGTTCTACCAGACCTTTGAAAAATAATTAAAACCAATTTACCTCAAATTATTCCATGAAACAGAAAGGGAAGGGACCCTTCGAAACTCATTCTATAAAGTTAGTGTCACTCTGATACCAAAACCAGACAAAGCTACATCAAGGAAAAAAAAACTTCAGGCCAATACACCTGATGAACATAGATGCAAAAATTCTTTTAAAAAATACAGAAATCATATACAAAAACATATTAAAAAGACAGTGCACCACAATCAAGTGGGTTTCAACTGAGGGATGCAAAGTTGTTTCAACATATGTAAATCAGTAAATATAATTCATCACATCAATAGACTTAAAAGACAAGAATCACATGATTATTTCAATAGATATAGAAAAAGCTTTAGACAAAACACAACATCAACTCATGTTTGAAACACTAGAAAAACTAGGGACAGTTGGAACATACTTCAATATTGTAAAAGCTATATATGCTAAACCCAAGGCCAATATCATTTTAAATGGAGAAAAATTGAAAGCATTTCCTGTAAAAGTGGAAACAGGGCAATGATGCCCTCTTTCACCACTTCTATTCAACATAGGGCTGAAACTCTAGCAAGAACAATTAGATGAAAGAAATTAAAGGGAAATGAATAGGAAAAGAAGAGCTAAAACTATCCCTATTTACAGACAACATAATTTTATACTTAGAAGACCCAAAAACTCTACCAGTAAAATCCTGGAACTCATAAATTAATTCATAAAAGTAGCAGGATATAAAATTAACCCCCATAAATCAATTTAATTCCTATACACCAATAATGAATCAGATAAAAGAAAAATTAAGAAAGCTATCCCATTCTCAATAGCCTCAAAAAAAATTTAACAGAAAAAGTAAAAGATCTCTACAAAGGAAACTATGGAAGACTAAAGAAAGAAATTGAAGAAGACTTTAGAAGATGGAAAGATCTCATATGTTCTTGGATAGGCAGAATTAATATTATCAAAATGGCCATATTACCAAAAGTGGTATACAGACTGCCCCCATCTTGGGACGCTGCAACACATTATAGCTACCACCATGGGACAATGGACAGGGACTGGAGGCAGGTGTAAACCACAGCAACACATGCGACTGTTGCATTGCTGAAAAGGTAACCGGACACTATCGCATAACCTGACTTTTCAGTCCCATCTCTGAAAGCAGTCATCTCCATCTTGAGAGACCTCAACCACCATCTTGGGTTATCTCTGCTGCCAATTTTGCCATCTTTAGTTGGTTCAACTTCCATCTTGGGAAACCAGCTAAAGCCTGTAAGCCAAGCATCAAAGTACCTACCACCTCCATCAGCTAGAGACTTGGCTGCTTCCATCTAGGAACAATAACGAGGACCTGGAAGACCATTACCAAGGTCCTTGTGTTACACCAGAGGTGTGCTAACAGACACCATCTTGTTGCAGAGGCAAAAGAGAGCCTTGCTTGGAGTTGCCTCTTTCTCTTTTCTCTCCTACTAGCGGCCAACTTCTTTTCATTGCTCTTTTGCTCATCCTATAATCTAATACTTATATGTTCTCATATCATACATTATAAACATCATATTCTACACACTCATTCTTTCCCTGTCCACCATTAGAAACTCTAAACCCTATGCAAACTTACCGTCTATATCATAGATAATAACTGAACACATCATGTCTGTTTAGTGTGCCAAAACTGTGATTGTATAAATAGGAGATATTTGAGTTAAGGCTGCTTATTATTTGCATTGGCTGCTGTAAATATTTATCTCCTCCTCAGAGACAAGGTATTGATAACCTGAAAGGACACTATAAGATTATAGGGTAGAAAGTATAATACCTTGGATCTGCATTGCTAGAGAAAAAAACACATGGACAACATGAAAAAACAAGGGAAGAAAGTTCCCCAAACAAACCAAGATGCTACAATAATATAATCCATGGACAGTACAGTAGATGAAATGTCAGAGAAGGAGTTCAGAATGTACATAATTAAAATGACCTGTGAATAAAAGAATGACAGAAGAGAATAAATA
>PVHX01027277.1:0-19636 GCA_004024805.1 Geosciurus inauris | reverse complement strand
TTTGTTTGTTTGTTTGAATCCATGAATCTTAGAATTAGGGAGCTGGAAGGAATTTGTTTATCTAGTTCCCTTCTTTTCACTGATAAGAAGACCAAGGGCCTGATTATTTAAGGGGTTTACCCCTGGCTGTCTCATGTAATAGGCAGAAGTAGAACCATCATTGAGATTCCTGATTGGGCTAAATTGAATTGGTTCTGAGCAAATAATTTAGAAACAACTTGATTACTTTATTCAAGTTATTCTACACAAAAAAGAGCCAAACTTGTTCTTAATATACTTTCTCCTAGCAAACTTTCCTTCCATAGTACCTAAAAACTGGGGGTGAAAACCAGACAGATTTGTGATGAGCATATACCAGCATTGGTAATCTTGGTAGCATTGGCTTATTTCCCCTCTCCTTTCTTTACTATTCATGATGTAAATAGACACTTTAAATTGTCATTGGTCACTGTGACAAGATGACTCTGAGTTCTAGCTTTCTCCTTTACAAATTCCATGTTCTCAAGTATTTAGCCTCCCCAGACCTGCTGTAATTAGAATCACAAGTAGATAATATAAATGAGTTCTTTTTGTAGATGTTGGGCCCTATACAATATGATGGGTTTTCACTTTTATTATTACCATCATTTTTATTACTACTGGCTGTGTGGCATTTAAAAGTTGCTATTTATTTAATGAATACCATTTTATGATTATAGATGTCTTTATTAAAAGCTCACAATTACTTATTTTTCTTCCTTAGGGTAATTCAAAACACCTGCAGTTTCTTGCTTGCCTGTTTATTACTTTTCCTTCCCAAGCTAAGCCTCATGAGAGACTTCCAAATGCTTAACCCTTTTGAGTTTTATGCTTGCCCATAATTTAATTCTGTGATTTTTTTTGAAATGTGACAATATGGATTTTGTTTCAGTGAATGGTTTTGTAAACTAGAAAGCATTTTTAAGATAATAAAATGTACTTGTATTCCTTTTAGTTGTCTTTTTAAAGGATGATTTTAAATGTTAGCTCTACTTTTAAAAAATATTTTCTATTAACTTCCCAATAGTCTAATAAGCATCTATCCTTAATGATTTCCTTTGAGATATAATGAGATTTTAGTCTAACTATGAATTTACTTTTTTCTTAGAAACTCTCACTCACTAGTTCATCACCTTTCCATATTCCTGCAGTTTGTAATCAAGTATAGTATGTCCACTGGGCCACCTTTACACATTCTCTTTAATTTTTTAAACAAAGGAAATGAACTAGAGATATTTTTCTTTTGATATTGCCAAGTTGTTTGACTTCTTTATTTTATTTAATTGTATTTTTATGTAATTATTATTTTATAGATGTTCAACAAGTACCGTATTTGAGAGAAGAATGACATGTGTTTGTTATTTTTTTAACATATTTTTAAATTATAGATGGACACAATACCTTTATTTTATTTATTTATTTTTATGTGGTGCTGAGGATCAAACCCAGTGCCTTACACATGCTAGGCAAGTGCTCTACCACTGAGCTACAACCCCAGCCCATGTGTTTGTTATTTGATGTATTTATTCCTCTCCATGTCCAAATGCTATCATCTTAAGTCAAGCCCTTTGTCACATTTGCCTTGGAACTTTATCTTTCCACTTTCACTATCCACTTTTTCAGATTTTTTTCCTACATTATCACCTTCAGGATATTCTTCCTAAATCATTAAAACAAATATATTTTCCCTCTTTTCTAAAGCATTGCCTATATAATAAAATACAGATCCTTTAATCTGCTCTAACCTACCTCCAGATTCCTATTCTCCCTTAACCCACATGCTTTATACTCTGGCCAAACTAACCTCCTTACCCTCATCACATTTTTTACCCTTGCTTTCCCTAGATGTTAATTTCTGGTCTTCCTTATCCGTAGGTTTGTAACGCCTACTGTTGTTCCTGCTGTTTCTCACCAGCTATGGAAATCTTACTTATCTTCAAGGCCTGGCTCTCATTAGGTTCTTTGGGGCACATTTGGGAGGCAGCCTAAGTAGTAGAAATAGATTGGATTTTAGGGTATCTTTTCCATTGTTGTATAACAAACTATCCCAAACCTTGGTGGCTTAAAACAACCATATTATTTCTCATTAATTCTGCAGGTTGGCTAGATTGTTCCTCTGCTGCTTTCTCCTGGGTATATTTATGTGGCCTGGTAAAACAGCCAGGGGCTTAGCTGGGCTAGGATGGCTGGACCTCTCTCCATGTTGTTTTTCGTTCTCTAGGAGGCTATACTAGGTTTCTTTTCTTTTCTTTTTAATTTTGTAGTTGTAGATGGACAGAATGCCTTTTTTTATTTGTTTATTTTATGTGGTGCTAAGGATCAAACCCAGTGCCTCACATGTGCTAGGCAAGCGTTCTGCCACTGAGCTACAGCCCCAGCCTTATACTAGTTTTCTGTTTTGTTTTGTTTTGGTATTGAGCATTGAACTCAGGGGTACTTGACCACTGAGCCACATCCCCAGCACTATTTTGTGTTTTATTTAAAAAGAGTCTCACTGAGTTGCTCAGCGCCTCACCATTGCTGAAGCTGGCTTTGAACTTGCAATTCTCCAGTCTCAGCCTCCCAAAGTGCTAGGATTATAAGCGTGTAGGTTTCTCAACATGTAGTGTCAGGGCAGCATTTCAAGAGGGCAATCCCCAATGCAAAACACTTACCAAGCCTCTTTGACCCATGTCTGCTGATGTCCCCTTGGCCAAACAAGTTATATTTGTCAAACTTAGAGTCAGTCACAGAGGAGACTATACATGGCATTGAAATCAGAAGAGATGATTCATTATTGGTAAAGCAGTCTGCCCTGGCTGCAGTGATTCACATTCTTTTCATAGGCAGAATGTGCCACCTCCTAACACCCCTAAGACTCATCTATTTCATGGCATCAAGTTCAAAGTCCATGATCTCATCATTTGCTTTAGGTCTAGATGTGGATATGGCTCCTTGGGTATAGCTCTTCTTAATTCAGGAATCTGGAAACTAAAAGAACAAGTAGTCCACCTCACCCCTACTACCACATATCCAGTATACAATAGTGAGTCAAGAACAAAGTAACCACAATAGTCACTTCCATTTTTAATAAAGGAGTAATGAGAGGTACACAGAAGTCATTGGTCCAGCGCAAATCTGAAATTCAGCTGGGCACACATTAGAGCTACCTACTCTGAGCAAAGAATGCTTCATGATTAGGGCCCAGTCCTACTCCCTAGAAGTCGTTTTCTAACCCTCTCTGTGGCTCTTGACTCTGCTCTCTGAGCTATCTTCCTTTTTTGGTGAGAAAAGGCTCCTATTTATAACTGAATGGCTGTCAACCTGCTTCTTGTCCAGAAAGCTGGAGATCCAGAAATTCCTTTTTTCTCTCATCTTAAACTCTGTTACTTTCAGCCCAAACTCATATAACTTCCTTAAAATTTTTTTGAGATTCCTATGAATTTAATTGGCCATTTTGTGCCCTAAAAGCCACATGCATACAGACCTTTCTACTTTGAACTGAGAATGAAGCTGCAGTGGGACAGTACCCTTAAAATTCATAGAGGCTCCTTTATCTGAGAGTTCTGCCAGGCACCACTTTCGGTTTTTTGGGTCTTTACAAAGGGTCTTATGGCCATGCCTTTGATTTTATCTTTTTCTTAATATGGTTTCTTATTTTTGGAGTCTTTTTCTAGAAATACTAAAAATGCAAACAGCTTTATTTTCAGCTTAGCGAGTCTTTGCTCCTTTGGTGTTCCTTTAAATTGTGCTTGAAAACGAATGATTCTGTCAATATCTCATTTCTCTCATATATTTTATCTATAATGACACTTTCAGCATCCTGCCTGGAAATCTGCTTATAAATATCCCTAAATTTATTAGATTTCAATATCTATATGTACATACAGATACTAAGAGATATCTTTCAAGTTACTCCATGAACAAAATGATTTTCCCACTTGTTTTACTACCTTTATAGCACAGTATGTTCCTTCTCAATGCTTTAGGAGCAATTTCCTCAATGTCCTTTTAGCTCCTACTAAGGTTTGCCATTTTTTCACCGTTCACCTCTAAGACTCAAAGCCATCAACATGTAGTTTTAAGTTTTTGTTACAGCAACACCCCACTACTAGATATACCAGTTTCTGTTTCATGTATTTATTGTTGCATAGCAAACTACCCTCTGTTTTAGTGATTGGCAACAGCCATTTTTATTTCTTACCATTCTATAAGTTGACAGGATAGTTCTTCCACCCAGGGTCATGCGATTCCTATGACTGCCTTAGATAAGCCTAAGCTTGTTAGTTATATGAGCGTTCATTAGGCTTTGCTTGCATCATATTTGTTAATGTCCTGTTGACCAAGCAAGTACATGGCCAAGCCCAGGGTTAATGTGGCAGGAACTTCACAGGAGCATAGACCGAGAGGTATAGTTCACATGGGGCAATTTGTAATGGTTAGAGTCCAACAGATTTCCAGTTTATGTTACTTTGTATCCTTGGGAAGTCATTTCACTTGTGTGCAACAATTTTCTTATCTACATAAAGGAGTGAATGATATCTATAACAGAGTTGTTAGGATATTTTAGTTTTAAGTATTACTTGTTTATTTATTTTGATACTGGGGATTGAACCCAGAACGTCATGCATGCTAGGCAAGAGCTCTACCACTGAACTACAAACACCCCCTAGTTATTACTTGTTTTTTGTGCAATTATAAGAGTAATACTTTTGTCATTGCACAAAACATACAAACTGTAGGAAATTATTTAAAAGAAAGCAAACATCTCCTGAAATCCCATCTAATACAATACTATACCAGGAGCTCTTCAGGGCCTTTTCTATCTTATTTACCACTGTAGGTGTGTGTGTGTGTATACACACCTTTCTCATCCTGAAAGGTAAAATCCATAAAGGAAGAGAACTCATCTCTGTAAATTCCATAACTTTGCATTTAGGATGATAATGCACATTCTGGCACAGATATATTCCCATTTAAATTGCTGTTCTGTTGATACTACCAAGGATTCTTAGAAATCTTGAAGTTATGAGAATGAGAAAAGTATACTGAGAGCAAAATATCAACTATGGAAGGTGGCTTCTCTCTGGAGCATCCCAGTGACTTGTGGGATAGAGTGTAGGAACATTATAGAGAAAGAAGGTGTCAAGAGCTGCTTATGGATCCCAAACTACTCAATGACAATGACTCTATTATAAATTTTTCATTAAAAAGGAATACTACCTCCAAAGAATAATCTAGTAAATGTTTTATTGTTGAAAACTTGAAGCCTGACATTAGTGATAAAAATGATATTTTTGATACTCAAACAAGTTTTATCTTTATGTTTTAGTCAGAGAAGTTTGGCAGAGATCACAGAACTCATCCATACTGCTCTCCTTGTACATCGTGGGATAGTAAATTTAAATGAATTGCAGTCTTCTGACGGACCACTGAAAGACATGCAATTTGGAAATAAAATAGCTATCCTGAGTGGAGACTTTCTTCTAGCAAATGCCTGCAATGGACTAGCTCTGCTACAGAACACCAAGGTAAAAAATGGAAGGGTTTGAGCCGGGAGCGGTGGCACATGACTTTAATCCTAGTGACTTGGGAAGCTGAGACAGGAGGATCGTGAGTTCAAAGCCATCCTCAGCAACAGCAAGGTGCTAAGCAACTCAGTGAGACCCTGTCTCTAAATAAAATACAAAATATTGGGGATATGGCTCAGTGGTTGAGTGCCCCTGAGTTCAATCCCTAGTACCAAAAAAAAAAAAAAAAATGGAAGGGTTTGCTTATGCCTGGATGGCCTTCAGGCAGCTCTTGGTTGGGAGATGGAAACACAGAGGTCTCTGTGCCCTGCTGCCCAACTCCCCCATGTAGATGCTAGGTAATTGGTAAATGCTATAAATCAATTTTGAAAGTAATCTCTATTCTTTCTGCTTGCAGGTAAAATTCATTAATTATTCAAAATAAAGAATGTATAAATAAATATTATCTATAATTCCAGTATCTAGTTAATATTTTCATATATTTGTAGTAATTTGTTGCTGTTCATTTATAGTATTATATATAGGATCATTTTTGTAATATACAAGAACGTGCTATGTGTAACGTTGTTTGACCCTACCTATTTCTTCCCACCTCATATTATAATGTGGGCATTTTCCCATGCTATTAACATTTTTTTAAAAAACATTTTTCATAAATTTTTAATAACTGCATAATATTCATTCATTTAGATATTATATCATTTATTTAACAAATTCTTCAGTGTTCAACATTTAGTCTGCTTATTTTCTTACCATGATAAATAGACCTGCAATAAATACCTTTGCACATCAATTTTCCTATTCCTGATTTTTCATTCCAGAATATTTCTTTAAGATAAATTAAAAGGGTTTAAACATTTTTAGTATTCTTGATACATATTGCCATGCTGCTTTCTGGAAAGGTTGTAGAGGTATTCCTTATATATCAGGTTTATGATTGACTACAAGAGAACATTGGCCTATGTGTGTGAGGGGTTTCTTTTTTTTCTCTCATGTAAAAACATCCAGGAGTTGGTATGGTGATTCTGCAAAGTCATAGACCCAGGCTCCTTCTATCTCTACTGTTCTGCCCTCCTTATCTTACCACTTCATGTTCTAAGACAGTTACTGTCATGTCTCACTCCAGTCAATAGGAAGGAAGGAGGAAGAAAGGCAAAAATTGACAGTTCTCCTTTCCTTGAAGATCACCTGAGTGTATATCCTGGTTTGCTAAGGACAGTCTCAGTGTAGGACAGCTTTCCCCAAGTCCCATCTGATTTGGCTTTTGTTCTGAATTTTTCATTTTTTAACCGGGGTTTATTACTAATTATTACATTAAAATAAGAAACAAAGAGTTTGATAGATTTCCGCTTTGTATTTCTAGTCTCTGCCTTAATTTTTGTCTAATATAGACTAATTGCACTGTGAGACCCTTACACGGTGGAGAGAGTTCTCATTTTAAGGTGTTATTAAATCTGAAAGACAACCAGCAATAACTCATCTCTTTTTCACAGACCTTTCAGATACAGTATAATTAACACCTCCCCACTGCAGGGTAATTACTGATACAACAATATACATTTAAATACAAACGTCTAGAGTTGAGATAACTCCTTTCTATATTAAGTGATGGGAGAAGTTATTTGCCGCTGCTGCCCTAGTGAGCCACTTGGTGTTATCAGCCAATTGTATCATGGCCCATACATGGCCTACAAGAGTCACAAAGCTGCCAGGTACCAGTATTTAAGCTCAGTGGGAAACATAGGTTAGATGTCCATAAAATACATGTGGGAAGTCAGGGCTGGTCACTTGTGTTATATAGCAAGTAAAAAGTAGGCTGAGCATGCTTGCTTGTATAGTGAAAATCTGTAACTTTTATTTTTTTTGCTAGCACTTTGTTTTTACAATAAACCCTTTTGGCAGAAGTAAGCTCAAAAACTAAAAATATGTTTCTTTTTTTTTTTAAGTACTGCATTTTTCGTGTTTTGAGAAATTTGATAAGGAATGTGTAACTTGCACAAAATGTTTGTTGACATTTACTATCCACTCTAGAGACCATAGTGATATCACTGACCACATGAAAATAAGAATGAAATTTGCTAGAGAAGTATCAAAATCTGTGGAAACTGGTAATTAAATTTAAGGTGACTGGGCTGGGGCTGTGGTTCAGTGGTAGAGTGCTTGCCTTACATACGTGAGTCACTGGGTTCAATCCTCAGCACCACATAAAAAATAAAGATATTGCGCCTATCTACAAGTAAAAAAAAAAAATAAGGTGACTGCCTAAAGATAATGATCTAACACATGCAGCTGCAGAAGGTATATATACACACTGCTCTATGAGACATAACTTGTGTATATAAATAACTACTCTTGTAAGTTAATGGCACTTATTTTCAACTATAAGGTTTTATGTGCACATAGGAAAAGGGAAGCATTGGCAGAAGAACTTAGTGAACAGTTAAATAATTTCAGTTTTAATTCAGTATTGTCAGGTGCTTTTGATAATTAAATCATTTAAGTTAATTCTAAAAATGATTTGGAATTTTTTCTATCCATGGGATCAAAGTAAAGCTTTTTTGAGTAAAATCTGTGACAAAAGTGACAAAAGTGACAAAAACATTCACTGGAGAAAAGATAGACTATTCAATAAATGATGCTGGGAAAATTGAAAATCCACAAACAAAATGAAATTAAACACCTGTCTCTCACCCTGCACAAAACTCAACTCAAAGTGGATCAAAGACTTAGACCCTTCGCCTAATAGAAGAAACAGTAGGCCCAAATGTCTACCATGTCAGCCTGGGATCTGACTTCCTTAACCAGACTCCTAAAGCACAAGAAGTAAAGTCAAAAATCAATAAATGGGATGGATTCGAACTGAAAAGCTTCTTCTCAGCAAAGGTAACAATCAATAACATGAAGAGAAAGCCTGCAATGGGAGAAAATCTTTACCACACACACCTAAGATAGAGCACTAATCTCCAAGATATATAAAGAACTCAAAAAAACTTAATACCAAAAAAACAAATAACCCAGTCAGTACATGGGCTAAGGAACTGAACAGACACTTCACAGAAGAAGAAATACAATCAATCAACAAACATATAAAAATATTCAACATCTTTAGCAATTAGAGAAATGCAAATCAAAACTACTCTAAGATTTCATCTCACTCCAGTAAGAATGGCAATTATCAAGAATATAAGCAATAATAAGTGTTGGCAATGATGTGGGGGGAAAGGTACACTCATACATTGCATGTTGCACTGCAAATTGGTGTAACCACTCTGGAAAGCAGTATGGAGATTCCTTAAAAAACTTGGAATGGAACCACCATTTGACCCAGCTATCCCATTCCTCAGTCTATACCCAAAGGACATAAAATCAACCCACTATAGTGACACAGCCATTTCAAAGTTTATAGCAGCTCAATTCACAATAGCTAAACTGTGGAACTAACCTAGATGCCCTTCAATAGATGAATGTATAAAGAAACTGTGGTATATATACACAGTGGAATAGTACTCAGCATTAAAAGAGAATAAAATTATAGCATTTGCAGGTAAATGGATGGAGTTGGAGAATAGCATGCTAAGTGAAATAAGCCAATCCCAAAAAACCAAAGACCGGATGTTCTCTCTGATAAGTGGTTGCTGATGGGGGGGTCCCCTTTGGTCAAAGGGGAGGGAGGGGAGAGGAAGGGACTTGGGGATAGGAAAGGTGGTAACATGAGATGGACATCATTACCCTAGGTACATGTATGACTGCACATATGATGCAACTCTACATTTTGTATAACCAGAGAAATGAAAAGTTGTGCTCTATTTGTGTACAATGAATTGAAATGCATTTTGCTGTCATGTATAACTAATTAGAACAAATTTTTTAAAAAGGAGAAAAAAAATTTAAAAAAGAATACAAACAACAATAAATGTTGGTGAAGATGTGGGGAAAAAGGTACACTCATACATTGTTGGTGGGAATGCAAATTGGTGCAACCATTATGGAAAGTGATATGGAGATTCCTCAGAAAACTTGGAATGGCACCGCCATTTGACCCAGCAATCCCACTCCTTAGTCTATACCCAAAGGACTTATAATCAACATATTACAGTGATGCAGTCATGTCAATGCTTATAGCAATTCAATTCAACAATCACTAAACTATGGAACCAGCCCTTCAACAGATGAATGGATAAAGAAAATGTGTGTGTGTGTGTGTGTGTGTGTGTGTGTGTGTGTGTGTGTGTGTGATGGAATATTACTCAGCCTTAAAGAAGAATGAAACTATGGCATTTGCTGGTAAATGGATGGAGCTGGACAATATCATGCTAAATGAAATAAGCCAATCCCAAAAAAACCAAAGATTGAATGTTTTCTCTGATATCCCGATGCTAATTCACAGTGGGAGGGGCCACTAGGGAAGAATAAAGTTACTTTAGATTAGGTAGAGGGGAGTGAAGGGAGGGGAGGCAGTGTGTGGATAGGAAGGATAGTAGAATGAATCAGACATTATTACCCTATGTACATATATAACTATACAACCAGTGGAATTTTACATCATTTATAACCAGAAGAATGAGAAATTATACTCCATTATATATTATGTATCAAAAGCCTTCTACTATTAAGTATAACTAATTTAAACAAATAAATTTTTTTAAAGTTCAGTGTTGATAAAATTACGAGTTTATAATAACAGTACAAGTACAAAGTTTGGTGAAGCACAGCATTTGTAGTAAAATCAATGTTCTTACTACATTAAGAAATCTATGGAGTAGTTGGAATTCGTTATGGCACACACATAATTCATAGTTTCATTCAAACATGCATCAACATTCCTCTAATTGAAATAAAATCTATTGCTAAATCAAAATTCACAAGTGTCTCTATTGTCGGAGTTTCTGAACTACAGGATTTGTGGGAGGTAGCTGATGTGGAGTATAAAAATATACCTCTCTTGGTGAGGTGGAGCGTGCCTGTAATCCCAGCTGCTCCAGAAGCTGAGACAAGAGGATCATGAGTTCAAAGCCAGCCTTAGCAATGCTGAGGCACTAAACAACTCAGTGAAATAAAATACAAAATAGGGCTAGGTATGTGGCTCAGTGGTTGAGTGCTCCTGAGTTCAATCCCCAGTACCCCGCCCCACCTGCCCCCCAAAATATATATATACACACGCCTCAACACAGCATTGTGTACCTTCCCTGTGCATCATCAATTAGATTTTAGAAATCTTTGTAAATCAGCCTGTGCCCAACAGTGATTTGAATGTTATTCTAAATAGTCATCAAATGTGTGGTAGCATTTTGTTCAAAATCAACTAGAAATCGAAAGTATTCAACAAATAGGACAGCAAATGAGGCTTTTGGGGGAAAAAAGTTTCCATTGAAATTTTTCCCTACACAAGCAAAGAAGGAGCTGAACAAAATGGTGACAACTTACAATATATAAGGTTAAAATTTTCACTTCTGTAGTTGTGGTTTGAAGTGTCTCACTGTGTAGGAAGAATCTTTTGGTGGTGCTCTTGTGTTTAATAAATTGTACACATACATGAATAAATGAAATTGTGAAAGCTTAGATTTTGCAGCTTCTACATTTAGCAAAACATTCAAAAATATCATATAAATAATTTATTTTAAAAATTTATTCTTATAAAAATATTTATAGCCAGGTTCAGTGGCACAAGCCTGTAGTCCCAACTACTTAGGTGGACGAGGCAGGAGGATTACTTGAACGCAGCAGTTCAAGACCAGACTGGACAGTGTAGTGAGAAACTATCCTTAGAAAAACCAAAATTGTCAAAGAAAGATACACTGACAGAGGCAAAAGGAAAGTGCCTATGAAAATATTTGGGCTGAAATATTTACATTGTTCAATATTTTAAAAATTGGAATTATGTTCTTCATTTAACAAATTTTCACTGGGCTTAGCAGGTAACTCAGAACCTATAGAAAGAGCATTTTCTCAATTTAAGATATTACAGTCTACCAAGAAGAATCAATTGAAGATAGGAGTAATTTCAAATTAATTAACCATAAAAATACAACCATAAAAATGTTACTGGCAGTTTTATTTATAAATATAATACTTTTTTAAAAACACATTGTTTAGGAAAATTAGTGATACAATATTAGAGACAGATTTGGCTAAGAAATGGACTAAAGTACATGAATATACACCAATAATAATTATTTTACTTCTACTTGTTATTTTTTAATATTCAGTTAATCAATATTGTAAGGAAGTTTTCGCCAGGCACTATGGCACATGCCTGTAATCTCAGCAGCTTGGGGTGCTGAGGCAGGAGAACCACAAGTTCAAAGCCTGCCTCTGCAATTTAGCAAGACCCTGAGCAACTCGCAAGACCCTGTTTCTAAATAAAAATTTAAAAGGGGGTTGGGGACGTGGCTCAATGGTTAAGCACTTCTGGGTTCAATCCTTGGTACAAAAAAAGAAAGGTTTTCTTATTTATGTATTTTGTCCTACTTGAAATTCATCCTAGGGCCTGGCCCCTGCTAGGGAAGCATTCTACTACTGAACATTGTCCCCAGACCCTTTTAAAAATTTTCTTTCTTGGACTGGCGCTGTAGCTCAGTGGTAGAGCACTTGCCTAGCATGCGTGAGGCACTGGGTTCGATCCTCAGCACCACATATAAATAGTAAATGAATAAAATAAAGATCTATCAACAACTAAAAAATATTTTTTTTAATTTTTTAAAATATATTTTTAGTTGTAGATGGACACAATATCTTTATTTTATTGCTTTGTATGTGGTGCTGAGGACCAAACCCAGGGCCTCACGCATGTGAGGCAAGCACTCTACCACTGAGCTACAATCCCAGCCCCCTAAAAAATATTTTTAAAAATACTTTTCTTTCTTTTAATTTTAAAGCAGGATCTCACTAAGTTGCTAAGGCTAGCCTGGAACTTGTGATCCTCTTGCCCTTAATCTTCTGAGTAGCCAGGATCACAGGCTTGTGCCCCTGTGCCCAGCAGTTTTAATATATGAATATGTGTTTTTTTTTTACTTTTATTTTTAAAAATAATTTTTGAATAGAACTAGTTGAGTTTACCAAAATAATAAACTTGATTATTAGTTAATAAATACATCTTTTAAAAAGTATAAAATTTTAGTTATATTGATGCTTCTAAAGTATAGTATCCATAGTTCAAGGATATTTCTCAGAAGTTTTACAAGATCCTTCTGCTTACATTTCATTGGTTATAATTTAATGATATGGCTGTGTTCTCAGCCAAAAATCTGGAAGACACAGAGAATAGACACTGGAAAACAAGTAGCATTCTTCTTTACATTTCCATCATACTTGTACATTTTGGGCTAGCACATATTTTTGAGATATACTTATTGATTTGAAGCAATAAAATAATACCTTTAGTATCTAGTTTATATCCATATGGGAAAAAAAGCTAAAGAAACGATTTTGCCATATGAAGCAGAATAGATTATCTCAAACAGAGAATCTTAGATCTCTGTCTAGTTGGCATTCTTTCTATTTTATTCACCTCAAATTCTTCTCCATTTGTTTAATGTACTTTGATGGTTCTAACTTAATTGTATCCAACACTGGATTCTAATGTTAAGGGAAGGGGAGTGCTTTATTGTTCCTAGGAGTCGCTGACTGTATAAGGCATCTTTCCTCCCTATCATACTTTCTGTGGTCTGTAAGTGTGGGCCTTGCCTGAAGAAGGAAAAGGCCTTTGAAAGTGCAGGTCTGGTAGCATTTCCTGGTGGCTTGAGTGCATGTGAGCAGCTCTAGACACATAAACTAGTCACCTTGGTTTAGACCCACATCCCTGAGGGGAAGGGTTATTCTGGACCAGTTGCTTTTATAATGGTCCATGTTTTAGGATTTTAGGCTCAGCATGTTCCCAGCTCAGGAAAGAAAGTAAGGCTCATTGTCTTTAGACAAACTTCTTCTACTTGTTTTCTCTTACATTAGCTTGAACTTACTTGGAGCTATTCTGATGAAGTCTTCTATAAATGTGTTTAAGATGTGGTTTTATGTACAGATACACTCATGACACAAATAGGCACTTGTTTGAACCACTTCCCTTTATGGGAATAATATTTAATGTGTTTCTTTTTCTTAACTACCTTGTGTCAGTCATACATTCTCTTTCCCGGTGGTTCAAGTTCAGTGAAAATGGAGGCTTTACTGTCATCAAAATCAAATCAAATTCACAGTCTGTGAAATCCACCCTTGGTGTTTTGCATTCAGAAGCATCACTATGAATGTTCCAGAGTCTAAGACCTCCACCATCTGCTCCATTAGGCACTGGATTTCAGTAGCACTACTTGATTTACAAGGGGGGAGGGAGACTTAGCATATCCAACAACAATTCAGCTTGAAGCTTCTCCTTGAAATAAAAATGATCAGGCACCTCCTTTCCCTTCAGTGAGCACTATACCTTCATGGTCTCTATGCAGGTTTGCACCTTTAGATTTGCATTTTATCAGCCTCCTTTGGTGAAGAATTTTTTCCCCTTGTTAGACCATGATGTGTTTTTTCCTCCTGTATTGATAGTTGTGTGTTGAATTGAAGCCTTTATTCTGTAATCCCTCTTGCTCATCCAAAATGTAGATCATTTGCACCTTCTTCTTTAAAGGGTCATCAGAGCTCTTCAAGGTCAATTTTAAAAGGTGCTTCACCAACACACTTTCGGTAAAAGACTCTGAGTATCACGTCCAGAGTCCATGATTGATTTTCTACAAATCTAGGCTTTAGTAGCCTTCTTTTGATAATAAGAGATGACATCCAAATCATATGAAGAGTATTTTAAACTGAGGCAATTGTAAAGGGTAACTAAAAGCCTTGAAAATCAATAATTCTGTTTGATAAAGCCAGTCTCTCATATTCAGCACCAGTTTCTTTAATTTACTTGGCAGTGTTTTCATGAGAATGGTTTTTTAAGGAAGGTTAAGTAATATCTCAGAAGAGAACTTATTCTATTAAATGAGTCTCCCATAAGCTTAATTTGATTAAGTATAATACTACCCTAGAGTTGTTTTTAATGTTTTATTTTGGTTTTGGTTTTAAAGAAGGAGGTGGCAATAAATATTTCTTTGGGCAGTATTAAGTTTTCTTATCTCTACATATGGTTAATGTCTTGGTATAGTTAAATTCTATTTAATGATATTTGAGTTTTCTTTTATAAGAAAGAAAATTTCAGTAAAGCAACATAAATAGAGATCACAGCAATGAGGGAGAAGGCAGAACCTAAGACAGAATTTCTGTTTATAATGTCACTGTTTTTTCACAGTGACAGCCTGCTTTTTCTTTGAGAGTATATATTTAACTTGGTAATTAAAGTTGGCGTATTTGCAGCAACTTTAATATTTTATGACTTATTCATTCTACCAATTTCCCATTTTCTTGTGCTACTGGATTCTTGTCTGAATTTCTGTATCATATGTTTATTACCGTAGTTCTCCAGGGGCAGACCATTAGATGAAGGGTTTTGTAGTCAGATGAAATTCAGAGCTGTTTTATAATTGCCAAGGGTAAAATTAGCAAAGTCAATTATTCTCCCTTTGGCTTTTCCCTAAAGATATTAGGGGTCTTTAAGGTAATTGCCTTAGGTAACACTTAGATTTTTAAATATCTCCAAGTATAGAAATTGGTATATTAATCCTCTGGTAATTGTCTTCTTAATATTATAGCTACAGTCACATAAGTGCAAATTAATAAGAATTTGAATTCAAGAATAAGTTTAAAAATTAATGCTTAAATTTTTATTCAATTATGGAACATAAGGGCAACTTTTTATTTTAGCACCTCACTGTGTAAAGACCTGGACTAAGAAACTTCAGAATGCCTCTTTTGTTTTTTTGTTTTGTTTTGTTTTTTTGGTACTGGGGGTGAAACTCAGGGGTGCTTAACCATTGAGGCACATCCGCAGCCAATGATGATGATGATGATGATGATGATGATGATGATGATTTTGAGACAGGTCTTGCAAAGTTGCTTAGGGCCTCTCTTAGTTGCTGGGGCTAGCTTTGAACTTGGGATCCTCCTACCTCAACCTCCTGAGCTGCTGGGATTACAGTGGCACATGGCCACTGTGCCCTGCTCAGAATGCCTCTTTTTAAGCCATAAATTGCCTGACCCTGTTAAGATAAATTGCTCTATATTGTGTTTATATAGAATATCACTGAATGTTACAATGATGTGGTCATGCCAGAATCTAAAACTTTAGTGTTTGAGCATCAAGTTATCAGTGAGAATGTTAAATAATTAGAAAGGAAATCATAAAATTGAAAAGCACTATAATTTAGTAATCTAGCTGGACATTACAAGTTTTCTCTTGCCCCCATATTTTAGAATTAAGCCACAGTGCAAATAAGACTGTGGATTTCTATTTGTCATCCTTTTTGTTTTTAAACAGCCTTTTATTTTACATGTATAGGGATAAACCTAGTATTAACAGAATTGAATTCACCATGTTATTACTATTTTCTTTTTAATTTTTATAGTCATTTTCATTGAGTGGACCTATGGCTATACATCAGATGGGAGACTGAATCAGCCTGGGTCTTGTCTAAACACCCAAGAGCATTGTCCTGATGTCATTCCTGGGGGCTATTTTATTAAGCATTAGTGATTTATATTTCTAAATAACCGGTGGCACAGATGTACTCCTTACATAGCTGATGTATTTCCTTATGTTAACTTTGTTTTCCTAAAGGCATAAATATGTTGTTTACAAGGAAGAATTTTGTTTGTGTAAATATGCTCAATTTATGCATATAAATCTCCTTTTACACTATTTATATATTTTAATAAAGAGACTGCTATTGTTTGATATTTGTCTTATCTGTTATATTAATTTTACTTTTCAATTCATGTTAAAAGTAAAATCCTAAAAACATGCTACATCATATAACTTCAAATTTTTCCCGATCACATTTATGTAAAATAGGCATTATTATGATAGTGTGTTTTGCCAGCACTATTTTACTTGTAGAAATTATCAGTCCTTTTTAGTTTTTATTTTGAGACAGGTTCTTGCTAAGTTGCTTAGAGCCTCACTAAGTTGCTGAGGCTGGTCTCAAACTTGCTCCTGTCCCAGAGTCTTAGTCACTGGGACTAGCAGCATCCACCACCACACCTGCCTCAAATTAATATCTTTTAGTCTCTTTAGCTTAACACCCAAGATTAATGCTCTTTACTATATATCACCCACTCAAGTGTAGATTTTCAAGACTAGAGTTAATGGGTGCAGAAGGTAAGTGAGGTGTCGTGTATTGTAACAATAAAAGAGCCCATCTCCATATCAATGAAATAGAAAAGTCAAAATGTCATCATAAAATTACTGTGGTCACATATTAAATAGACTGTTCATTTTGAGTCTGCTAAATCCTGAAAGTGATAAATTATTAGTGTGTGCAAAATATGCTAGAAATAAGAAGACAAATATGTCTTTTAAAATTTATTATCTCATTAAAATCTTGAACTTTGCCCATTTTGATGCTACAAAACAATGGATTGTAATCTCTCTTTGGCATAGGAAGGTCAAATTCCATCCCATCAAATGGACATTTCTCTGAATGTCTATCAATCTGGAAACCTGACAATAAAGAACAGCAAGTTAAGCTTGCATATTTCTTCCATATGCCTGGCATTCAAAAACACCCTTTTAAAAAGATCTATATCCTGTAGAAACACATCTTCTGAAATGGATAGAACTGAACACCACGCCACAGTTGGCCAGAGTGGTTATAGAGATCTTATAATGCATTGAATAAGTTTAATTTTTGCAAATTCCACATCTGCCTTCCAGAAGAAAATTTAATTAAATAAACTCCCTCCCCTCACCTCCGCAGTTTCACTAGGGTAAATCACTATTTCTCTAAAGCCAGGGAGAGGAGTGAAAAAAATAATTTCAAATTCAAGCACTCCATTACTCTTCTTTAGCCTTTCTAATGATCTTACCCAGGGAACTTCCTGAGTTGGTAGTTGACAAAAGTACTACTGAGTGATGAATAGTGGATTCCTTCCTCTGCATCCTTAGCTCCCTGGCCCAGCATCTTTTATCTCCACCCCTTCTGTCTTCACATGGTGCAGATCTTTGTCTCTTACTGTTCACAACTTGGTCCTAATTTCACCTCAGTCAGTCTCCAAACTGCAGACACATCCTTTTCAGCCCTTTTCCTCCAATTTTTTATTCTTTCTTTTCTTACCTGTTATTTCAGAAAAATTATCAACCCCATTTTTGCTTTCTCCTTGCTCCTTTCAAAGAGAAATAGGAAGGCAAGAACCTTTACTTGGAGCTAAAAAACATCAGGGCAAAGCTTAGTATACTTTGCGTGAAGAAAAAGGTATATTATGTAGTTAGAAATGAAATTGGAATAAGAAAGAACCTATGTCTCTATCCTCATCCTCTTATAAACCAAATTTCCTATTAACTCAATTTTTAAGGTAATCTAGCAAATGTTCTCTGTTTCATTTTTCCTCTTGTGTTGGTTAATTGCAGGTATTTTAAGTGTGTGGTTTTCTACTAATCTATTTTTAAGTAAAGTGTATGGTATTTCTGACATTATGAACTGATTAAGCTTTTGTGGCTGCCTTTATGTAACCTTGCTTTGCTTTGTGGACACCGTTTGTAACATGCTTTGTTGGGAAAATGTGGTATAAGCTCCAAACAATTGACATATAGATGAAATTTCAAAATGCAGTGCATTTGTAATCTGGTACCTGCTGTATTAGACTAATACTGAATTCTGACACCACAAAAGAAGAGTATTCAAAAGAATCCATGTGACCACTTTTTATTAATAGCCACATATAGCTCAGTGGTAGTGATATAATTTTGGTCTGAGCATTTGTATTATTTTCTGAAATCTTTAGAGTTTACATACTTAGGAATAAATTCACTCTAAGCCAAAGTTGGCTTATAAGGCCTAAGCCCAGGAGCAAATTTTATTTATTTAGCAATAGTGATTGGGAGAGCCCTTTTTTGGCAGCTAATGACCTACTGGAGGACTTGTGTGCCCAAGGCAAAGCTGAAGGCCATTAGCCCAGCAGGTCATTAACTGACAAATGCCTGACCCTGAGGTTATTTCTGATATTGTAAACTGTGAAAACATTAAAGTGAGTTTGTTGGAAAGTACGGCTGTGCCAAGCAAGTTTCTTTTTAAGCAGTCTGGAAAATGCATTAAATTATTTGTTGTCATTCATATGGTTTAATTGTATTTGTTATGGGGCCATTTTCACTGTGTGTGATAGATCAGGCAGAAATTGGGAAAACACCAAATATCATATGCCAGTCTTTTTGTTTTTGTTTTGTTTGGTTGGTTTTTTAAAAAATTTTTTTAGTTGTAGATGGATGCAATATCTTTCTTTATTTTTATGTGGTGCTGAGGATCAAACCCAGTGACTCATGCGTGCAAGGCAAGTGCTGTACCACTGAGCTACAGCCCCAGCCCCAGTCTTTTGTTTTTAAAGAGCAGTTACCCTGTTTAGAATATCAGATGAACTATTTCATTACTAATAGCAGTTTCAGCTACACAGCTACACTCTTGGAGCTCACTTGTACTTTCATAACGGGTTGAGTTACATAGCACTTACCTATTTTATACTCTCAGAAAAGACATAAAATACCACCAAGAACAGTGGGATGAACATTGAAGTGTCTAGCCTTGGCTTTTTTTTCTTCTCCTTTTTTTTTTTTTACCCCAGGTAGTCATTAACATGTGAACCCATATTTTACCTCTCAGAATTCCAGGTTCAGGTCATTGATCTTTTTCTCCAAACTAATGTCTTAATGCTTCAGTTTTATCATTGAAATAAAAAACTTCAATGAAAGTCTTTCTTAAAATTGCTACCAAGTATTTTTAAAATAATAACATGCTTCAAGTGCTTACTATATGATAGAAACTGTTTTTTGTTTTTTTTTTTTTTGGTACTGGAGATTGAACTCAGGAGCACTCGACCACTGAGCGGCATCCCCAGCCCTATTTTGTATTTTTATGTAGAGACAGGGTCTCACAGAGTTGCTTAGTGCCATACCTCGCCCTTGCTGAGGCTGGCTTTGAACTCGCGATTCTCCTGTCTCAGCCTCCCTAAGTGCTGGGATTACAGGCTTGCGCCACCGCGCCCGGCTT
>PVHX01027276.1:0-19647 GCA_004024805.1 Geosciurus inauris | reverse complement strand
GCCATGGCTGCACACTTTTTCTGCTTATATGGACAATCCTCCCTTCACCTCTCCTAGGATCCAGCAACTCTCCCACTCCCACCTGAACCAGATAGAAAGGAGTCTGTGAGACCACTGACATTTTAGTGCAGATTATTGCAACATGCTTGCCCTCCCAGGAGGGTTTGCCTTCCAAAGGACAGTGTGCAGTAGAGAAACAATATCTTTTGATTTCTGGATCAAAGAAATAACACAGACATAGACAGGATTTCAGCAAGGCAATTGACAAAAAGTTCTCAAAATATCCATCTGGAAGAGATGAAGGAATATAGACCAGAAAAGATCACAGTTCTATTTATAATCAGTTCAATAGCCCTGACCAAAATATGCTTATTAACAGAATGTAGTGTCCTTGGAGAGGGTCACAGGGCTCTTTACTAGGCCACATCCTGGTCAACATTTTTATCACTAACTTGAATGGAGACACAGATGGTATGATGAACAAACTTGTAGATGGCTGGATTTGTTGCTGCTGTGTTTTAATGATCAAGACTTTCCAGAGTCTTGTTTGACCTACTGGCATGGCAGGGAAGGCTCAACTGTTCTGGGATTGAGTTTTTGCTCAGCCCAAGTGACATGACAGGCAATTTGCACACATTATCTCTCTGCAAGAGATGGATTATTGCCTCCATTATGAATAAGGAAATTGATGCTTCTCATAATTAAGAAGACTGAAAGGATCTCACAGCTAAAACAAAGGATGTAAAAACTCCAAAATCTATGCTCTTTCATGACCTCATGTCATCAATATGTAAATTTTGCACTTACCTTTAAAATACAAATGCTCAGGTTGTATAATAGAGGGAAAGAGTATCTAGCACACTTTCTGGCACATAGATGTAGAAATACTTGTCTGAAGAAAATGAAAAGAAGTGAGTGGGAGAGAGGAAGAGAGGGAGGGATCATGTCTGCTTTAATCTGTGCTGGTAATCATGACCAATGAGAAACATCTGAAGATATTGAACTTGGCAGATAGAGACACACTAGTTCTCTCCAAATATTTAAAGGACTTGTGTGGAAGAAGTATTAAATGTAGCCCAGAGAGGCGCATTTGAATTCAGTGTGAGCTGAAACTTTCTGAAATAATGAGCATTGTTTATACATGCATCAGAATGTCTCCTGAGGTCACATCTTATCCCTGGAGGTTCTCAGGCCATACCAGATCATGACTCAAAGGGGCTGAGGAGTAGTAGTAATGAAATAAATGTGTCTGCTTTATAAAAATGTTCTGGTAGGATTTCAGATACTTTAGCCCTGGGATTGTGGATGCATTTGGGAGCTGAAGGATGCTCTCTAGCCTCAAGGGAGACCATACTGGTTTTGTCTTTGTCCACTGGCTGTGCAAAAATTTAAAATATCAAATAGATATGGCCTCTCCTGTCACCAAATGCCAGTGATACTGTGTCTGTTTCATTTTTTTGTTTAAAGAAAAGGGCTAAAGATCCCTAAAACAGGCTTCTGGGGAAAGGAAAACCCTTGAAAGTGCAGCAGTGGTGCTTTGGGAAGCACAAGATGGGCTTTGTCTGTTGCTGAGAGGCTGTGCCAGCAAAACAGTGAGCAAATGGAAACCCCCCAGCATGCCATGTTTATCGCCCATGCCATCTCACACTATTCACAGATTCATATGCAGACCTTCTTGCTGGGACGCTCATGCTGATGAACTTGAGCTATATGAAATGCAGTGGGCGGGGGGGGGGGTTATTCTTAATTTCCAAGGCAGTTAACCAGGAAGAGCTGTAGACATCCTCCCAGTAACTGGAATACTAACAATGAAACACACCAAAGCCTGAAGCCTGCTTGATTATTTCCTAATATTCCCTTTATGCTGGTTCCAGCCCAGAGACCCTGCCAGATGCAGAAAGCTTCCTTCATGGCAGCACAAATAGTTTCCATTTCCCATCGGAGAGCCAGCGTCCAAGAGGACCTTCTCATTTGAAGCTGAATGAAACAAAAGATGGCCCAGAATCCAACTGCAGCCAGGAAACAGAGGCTCACAAGCCAGCAAACCTCTGCAATGTCCCAGAAATCCCCATGGGGCAGAGGGAGGTCATGTTGACTACTCCATGCAAGTAAGCATGCGCATAGGTCAGCTTCCCAGCTGTTTTTCTATCAAAGATTTCTTGAAGGTCTTGATGAAATTTTGTAAAACTGCATTTCACATTGTATACCCAATAGCCTTACTCTCTTTTCATTAATGCCTACAGGACTTCATGAACTCATTTTTTTAAAAATTCATTTTAATTAGTTACAAACGACAGCAGAATGTACCATGATACATCATACATAAAAATGAGTATAATTTCTCATTTTTCTGGTTGTACAGGATGTAGAATCCCACTGGTCGTGTAGTTATGTATGCACATAGGGTACTAATGTCTGATTTATTCTACTATCTTTCCTACCCCCATTCCCCTCTTTCACTCCCTGTTACCTACTCTAAAGTACCTCTATTCTTCCCTAGACCCCCTCCTACCCTTATTGTGAATTAGCATCCTCATCTCAGAGAAAACATTCAGCCTTTGGTTTGAGGGGATTGACTTATTTTGCTTAGCATGATATTCTCCAGCTCCACTCATTTACCAGCAAATGCCATTCTTCTTTAAGGTTGAATAATATTCCACTTTCTTTATCCATTCATCTATTGAAGGGCACCTAGGTTGATTCCATAGTTTAGCTACTGTGAATTGAGCTGCTATAAATGTTGAATTTCCTTCTTTCATTGATATTCAGCAACATATTTTGAGTGTCTTGATCCATTCTGTGTTGCTAGATCAAAATGCCTGAGGCTGGGTAACTTGTAAAGAAGTATATTTGGCTCACAATTCTGGGGGCTGGAGGGTCCAAAAAGCATGGCACTGGTATTCTGGTGGTCACAGCATGGCAGAGAAGTGGAAAGGGAAATGACCACATGCAGAAGGGCCATGCATGTGCGGTAGCCTTGCTTTATAATAATCACTCAGGAGAACTCATCCACTCCTGAGAACTGACCTATTCCCCCAAGACAGCACTAATCCATCTATGAGGGCAAAGCCCCCAAGACCTACTGACCTTAACTAGGCTCCACCACTGGGCTCTGTTCTAAGAGCTCTCAGCTACATGGAAAAACGCAGTCATTGTTTATCTCCTACTCTACTTTCCAGAGACACAAGTCAAATTTCAACATGCCTGCTGGACTCATTCTCTTCAAGAATTCCCCACATACACAGAACTGAACTCATGTCCTACCTATGTCTCTCTTCTTTATGACTGCCCATTTCTGTTAAAGACAACATTTTCTCATTACCTGAACTTTCCCTCAAATGTACTATCTCCTTTACCTAAGATAACAGTGACTTTCACCTCCCAAATGTCTCTCTAATGCTTGTTTTGTTCCATTGCTACTGCTACCATTCAAGGGCAGGATAAGGACCCAGCAAATCTCAGCTGGATCATTGCAGAAGCCTCTCAACTGGTCTTCCTACCTTCATATCACCACCTCTGACCCATCATGAACTATGCCACCAGAACAATCCCCCTAACCCACATGCTCACAATGTCACTTTCCTATCCATTACCTTAAGATCTCATCCTTAGGTGGCATTCATGATCCTCTTCAAGATAGCCAGACCCTCTATGACTCCCCAAATGTTCCATGTGCCCACACAAACTGGCAAACACTCTGCCAGATACTCTCCAGGCTTCCTCAGCTCTTCTCTTTTCTTATGCTGTTTCCCCTGCCTGGGGCCCTGTTTCCAATGTCTACATGCACAAGTGCTCCCAGACTTGTCCTCCATGATCCCTTCCTACTCTCTGGTGAGAAATGCTCCCTCCTTCCCTGAACTCTGCTGCACCGATCCCATCTCTTGACTCTACGCAGCACTAGCTCCTGTCCCATCTTCCCTTTCAGCCTCTGTGTCCCATGAGGTCAGCCCTTGGCCCCATCAGTCCTTGAAAGGAACTTCCCACTCAACTGCAGCATTATTTGGCACAAGGGGTACAAGATTTTAATGAAAAATAATGAGGAGAGAATAAAGAAGTAAAGGTGTGAAAAAGCAAATAGGAGGAAGAAGAATCTTACACAATAGAAAGGGATAAAATCAAGGCAAAGTGTGCTGCTAGATTTAGGCCAGAGGTGAATCATTTCCCTTTTCTGACTTTTCAGGGAAGGATGAACAGTGCAGGAAATGTTAAGGGAGTGACATGCATGGTGGAGAATTAAGGAAGCCAAAGCAAAGCAGCGCTTCCACCATGATGAGCAGGGCAAGGGAGAGTAGGCAGAATGGCTGGCCCTGGGGCATGGGAAAGTCATACGTCAAGCCTGTCTCCTTGTTCACGTAACTGGGAAAATATGGCACCTGTCATGCAATTATTGTGAGGACCAGCGTCTGGGTCCCGTCAAAGTTAATTGATGTGGGTGCAAAGGAGTGAGCTGAAGGTCTGGGAATCTACAAGTGTTTGGAGGTGTAAAAAAGAGATGAGAAGCTGTTGAAGCAGATGTTAAAACTGAGAAGTGATAAGATCACAGTAGATGTGATTAGGAGCAAAGGAAGTCATTAAGAGCTGATCTCTACCTTTATCGAAGATGTTAAAGATCAGGATTGGCCCTCAACACTTACCTAGGATGCTCTGGATGATAAGGTCAGGTTTTCAGGGTGGACGGAGAAGAATCTGTGCAGAGAGTGGCACTAAAAATGCAAGAAGTTGCTTCCCTCCTGAACCGAGTGCTCTTGTTGCATCATAGATAAAACTTACTTCTTCATTCTTTCCTTCCCAGGACTCACCTCTCTTCTCCTCTTCAGACTCTAATCCTATCAGAGGAACTTCATCATGTGTGAGGGACAAACTTCAACAGCCAGAGTTCCCCAGCCACCTTAGCCACTTCTGTGACTCACATAAGGGTTCATACCTCTATAGCATTGTGATTTGGGGGTGAGTTGTTGAAAATAGCATGTTCTTTTTCTCTTGGTTTTATTTTCTCTCAATAAGCACTCAATTCTTTTGTAGATACACATGCATTTAGTGACAGAGTAAATGCAGAGGAAATTAAAGTAACTGCCTCCTCAAGGGAAGAAATTCAACTGTTCATTAGAAATAAGAATTAGAGAGAGAGAATTATTTAGGTAAGCTCTGGAAGAAATTTCTGTTAGATTTCATGGACCTGATCTCCTTGTTAGAAAGGTTTTCAGTGTCTTAGAGCTCTAGGAACCAAGCAGGTGTTTTTCTAATCTATCTCAGGCAACTTTGATTGCAGACAAGTCCTCTAAACCTAGGACAACCTCAGGGACCTAATTAGTTGCTCCAGAAGGTCTGCTGCACTGGCAGTGACCGGACCATCCAACACACCCAGGATGACGTTCTTCACCTTGGTAGGTGATTGAGTACAGAATTCATGTTCTAGTTCTGACTCCTGCTAGGAACCAAGCATCAAGAATAGGAAATCAGCTCCAGGCAATCACCTTTCCATATGCATTCTGGTTAACTGGCACCTAAGGGTGGATAGATGTCAGATTTAACTTGATAAGGTCAAAGGCAGAACCTTTTTAACCAAAGCAGGAGGTGAAATGAGGACTGCAGGTTGACCAAAAGAAGGCTCATTATTTGGACCTTCTATTTCCTGGATAAAGGCAGAATAGTAAATTTCCATGCACTTTAAACCAGAACATTAGGAGTTGTTGAACACAGCACGTTCTTTTTCTCTTGGTTTTATTTTCTCTCAATAAGTACTCAATTCCTTTGTAGAAAGATAAAGGTGAAATTCAGTAAACAGGACCTGATGCAATTTTTCTTTCAAATTCTCTTGTCTATTTTTAAAAACATATACGTCAGTCTCCTTGGGCTTCCATAACAACATACCATAGACTGGATGGCTTGAAGACTAAAAATTTATTTTCCTAAAAGGCTGACAGTCTCCAATCAGGGTACCAGCAAGGTCCGGGTCTGGTGAGGGCTCTCTTCCTGATTTGCAGACACTAGCTGCCTTATTACTGTGTCCTCACAGGGTGAAGACCGAGCAAGGTCTCTGGTGTTCCCTATAAGGACATTAATTCTGTTGAAGAAAGAAATTGCTTCCCTCATGTCCTTACTTAAACTTAATTCTGTAAAGACTCTGTCACTAAATGCAGCTACCTTGGGGGTTAGGACTTCAAAATATTAATTTGGTCTAGAAAACACAAATATTCAAACCGTAACTCTGTGTGTGTGTGTGTATCTGTGTGTCTGTGTGTGTGTGTTTGTGTAAATCATGATTTAGAAATATCCCTAAACCATCTGGGTGAAGAGTAAGCCCATTTTTTGCTATTTTTATTTCTAGTGCCCAGATGAAGACAAAAAAGAATGCGTTAGATGAAAACAGATCCTACCCTAACAATTTTCTTCTTCCTTGGTTTTTATGTCATTCTTTATTCTTTTGAACATAGTAGACCTTATTTTATTCAATAATATCTGCCTGAGGACAATATAAGTGGTTTATTCTTGCCTTACTTCATTCCAAACAAAAGGTTTTGAAAGGTTTACAGAAAAGTAGGCAGGACAATAGCAATTGTAAACAAAATGAGAGGAAAAGGAAGCAACTTTGGGAAAAGAAGATGGAGCCAAGAGTAAGATTGGAACATGAAATATTGCCATAAATGCCTGGGCAATTGCCTGTTATAGACCTCAACGTGAGATTGAGCTCCCTAGTAGCTAAAGCAAAAAGAGAATGAGGAAGATAGAGTTTCTATGCCGATGATTAATAGCAAGTTCATGTTCCTTGAAGGTTGACCAAGTGAGAGGAAAGGAATATAGTTGGCATGTTCTTAAGGAGATTAAGAAACCTAATCAAAAACAGAATAACCACAGTAATGCTAAGATCAGACCTGTATAAGCCCGATATTTCTGTGTTTTCTTTTTCTTATTGGCATAGAGTAGGGGTTCTAGAATTTTAGCATACAAAATAATCACCTGGGGTAGTTTGTTGAAATAAAGCAGATTCTGGGGTCCATCCACAGAGATCCTGATTTAGGAAGTCTAAGGTGGGAAATCTGTATGTTGACCAAGTTTACCAAGTGATGGTAATTCTGATGGTCCAAAGACCACACTTAAAATAGTGCCAGAAAGCAGCTGTGATAACTGCCAAGAACAATGTTTGAAGCAAAAGGTAATCATAGCTTAATGTGCATAGAACACACATACACAGAGTACATAGAAATCTAATTTTAAGCAATGCCACTTCCCAGTTAACCCTCCAACATAAACCGGTTGTAAAATAAATCCATAGGAAGCTAAATAAGTTTATTTGCTGTGCATGGATGTTGGATTGAAGCCAAATAAAACTCCCAGGTCTTCTTTACATAAACTGTATTTGAGTTATTGATTTTTTTTTTTAAGCTCCAACACAGACTTCACATTTTTTCTTGTTTCCACCCTGGGTTCCATTTGATTGGCTGGCCTGAGTCCAGGAAGCTGGCCTCCTTTGCCCTACACTCTGAACAGCTGGATTCATAAAGGACAGCCTTACATTTAAGCCTGTGGATACATTTATCAAAGTCAGTCCATTTTCTTGAGTGGACAATGAATAAATAATATATTCTATTTAAAGTTTTTCAAATTTTCTTCTGAAACTTCATTTCTTATTTGAAGAGCTCAGAACTAGAAAAAAATACTTCTTGAAGTCTCTCAGTAACATGAAGAAGGGATGGATTCATGTATTAATTAGTCAAGAAACTGATGAAGCAAGATTATACTTCATGGTGAAGTGACTACACTAATGCCAAACCCAATTAACCAATTAATTACTACAGATCAGCTGTTCTCAAATGTGGTTAATCCCTCCTACCCTCTCCTCATCCCCTGCAGCAATGACATAACCTGTCAACATATTAGATATGCAAATCATGGAGTCCCAAACCAGATCAGCTGAATCAGAAACTCTAGATATACCACATCCTCCAAATGATGCAGGTACCCTAAAGTTTGAAAACCATTAATAGAGCTGGGTGCGGTGGCTCAAGCCTGTAATCCCAGCACTTAGGGAGGCTGAGACAGGAGAATCACGAGTTCAAAGCCAGCCTCAGCAATGGCGAGGTGCTAAGCAACTCAGTGAGACCCTGTCTCTACATAAAACACAAAATAGGGCTGGGGATGTGGCTCAGTGGTCTAGTGCCCCTGAGTTCAATCCCCAGTACCAAAAAAAAAAAAAGAAAGAAAACCATTAACAGGTAGTTTTGGGCCTTCCGAGACTGCATACATTACCAGAGCAATGTAATTTGTAGTTCAAAAGAATTTTCATTGAGCACTTACTATTTTCTAGGAACCAACTCAGGAAAGAAATGATAATTTACCATATTATATTTTCCCTTTACAGCAACATAATACATATTCACAGTAAAAAAATTTAAGGTATGAGAAAAAAGTATATAAAGTTGGGGGTGGACACATGTAATCCCACCACCCAGAGACAACCTCAGTTATTCTAGTGATGTCTAAGTAGTAGATTCAACAGTGAGTTCTGGATCTGAGGTTGGTCAGGAGACATTCCAGAACTTGGGCAGCCTCCTCACACAGCAGCACACATGGGCCCTAGAGATGCCAGGGGTTGAAGCAGCAAATTGGCATGTTCTGCTAGACTTTGAGCCAGCATATAGGGTAACCAGTCATCCTGGTTTGCCAGTACTGTCCCAGTGTAGCGCCACAAAATCCCTGCATCCTGGGGAACCCCTCAGTCCCCAGCAACTCGCCCAGTTGGTGGCCCTAGTAGATGTCTCTGTATTAGATGGACATTCCTCTCTGGGGTTCTTCCTGTTAAGAGGAACAAGAGTGCAAGGACTTTAGACAGCTGGGATATGATGGAAGAGGGCTGGAGGTCAGGCTCTCCCACTGACTGCGTGATCCTGGCAACTTATGGAACTCCCTAGATGCTGGTAACATTTAATAACTTCAACTGGCTTTCTAAATAGTTCAGAGTTAAAGCCAAGGTATCTTCAGTGGCTTCCATGGCCCTGCATCCCCTGCCCTTTGACCTCACTGACTGCTCTCCCCAGAGAGGGGAGTGCATGCACGGCCAGGCTGTCTTCCTGCTGTTCCCCAAACACACTAGCGCTTCCACCTCAAGGCCTGTGACTGCCTCTTCACCCAGAGATCTGCAGGCTTGCTCCACATCCTTAGGTCATCCAAGTGCCACTTTGTCAGTAAGGCTTATCCAGCAATACTGGATAAAATAAATAAAATAGCAATACTGCTCCCCCTCTCCTTACCCAGTCCCCACACCCAGCAGCCCCTATTTCTCCCCTTGCTTTATTTTCCTGCAGACCACTTATTGCCAGCTGGCCTGCACTTTTTTGTTTCTGGTTTATTTTCTGCTCTCTTCCTCTAGAGCAGAAGCCCATCTCAGCGGAAGTGTCCAGTGTATTTTCTGCCATCTCCCTCTAGAGCAGAGGCCCATCTCAGCAGAAATGTCTTTGACCTTGGCACCTCAAATAGTGCAAATATTTGATGAATGAATGAATGAATGAATGGTTGAAATAACACATGGAAGTGCTTTGGAAAAAGTAAAGATGTCACCATAAACAAGTTGTATACCTAAATGGTAAACTAGAAAAAGCAATTTGCAACACATACAAGGGACCACAAAAAAAGTCATCTATACTGTATATTTTTTAAAAAATCCTAGACGTCAATAAGGAAAAGATCAGCAACACAATAGAAAAGAATTAGGAAATGATGTTAATGGGAAATTTGCAATAGAGGGAATTGAATGATTAATGGCTTATGAGCAGGAAACCTGTCTTCTTTGTCTAGGTCTCTCATCTGGTGAAACAGTTCCCTGTCTCCTCCAATTGGAAGAAATCATATGAGTTAATTCAAGTCAACTGCTGGAAACAGCGGGTGATTTCTAGAAAGTGCTACACGAGTGCTAGCAAGAATTGTCAGTGGTAATCAGAGAACGGAAACAAAAATACCACTTTTCACCCATTATATTGGTTAAAAATTTTTAAGAGTTTAAGTCTGAAGATGGCAAATATTAAGGCTGTGGGAAAAAATACATGGATTCTACAATGCTGTTGTACAGTTCAGTGGAACAGCCCCTTTGGAGAGCAATGAGGTGAGGTCGGCAACGTGCCAGCCTGGGATGAAGCAATTCGCCTTTTGAATACAAAATCCCAGGCGGCTCTTCCCAAAGCTCCTGGACTGCAAATACCCTGGAATGGTAGTTAAGCACCCAGATACTCAAAACACATCTGCCATGAGCAGAAATTTTTGTCCCCAGAAATTTCAATTGCTGGAGACCTGTTCCCCAATCCAAGAATATAGAGATGTGGTGGGTTTTTAAGAGATGGGGCTAGTGGGAGGTGATTAGGTCACTAGAGACACCACCCTAGGTGGTGATCCCAGTCTGGTGGGGGTGGGCTAGTCTCTTAGGACTACTGGGATGGTAGGTTGTTACAAAGTGAGTTTCACTCTTGGCTTGTTCATGTTCCCTCCTGTCATGTGATGCTGTCTACAATGAGGCCCTCAGCAGAGGCAAGGCCATCACCATGCTCTTGGACCTTCAGAACTGTGAGCTAAATAAGTTTCTTTTCTTTATTAAGCATCCAATCTCAGGTATTTTGTTACAGCAACACAAAACATACTAAAACAACATCCCTGATTCATAATCACCAGGGAAAAGCAGAAGATGATTCCAATTATCAGACACACATAGGAAACACTGAAGGAGAGAACAGCCTTTTATTTAAGACTATAATGAGGCTAAATGCAGCATTTTCAGCAAAAATAAAATGATGGAAACAACCTAATGTGTAGGAACAGGTGAATTAACTTAATAAAATGGGATCTAGAGATGTAATGGATGGTCATAATAGAATTATAGCTCTGTATCAATATGAATGGCTGTTCTCTCCTTCAGTGTTTCCTATGTGTGTCTGATAATTAGAATAATCTGCTACTTTTCCCTGGTGATTGTGAGTCAGGGATGTTGTTTTAGTCTGTTTCGTGTTGCTGTAACAAAATACCTGAGATTGGATGCTTAAAAAATAGGTGAAAAAAACAAGATGCAGAACTCTATATGACACTGGTTAATAATATAACTACTATATCATTCTATTCCAGTAAATTTTAGACACAACACAGAAATGTAAATTGGCATTGGTACTTTGTAAAATGGTTTAGCCATGTTTACTAAAGCCCCTTATGATCCCACCAGATAACACAGCAATTTCTACTCATTATACACCCAGTGGAAACATACCACATACATCTCAATGTGTGAACAAGAATGCTTAGAGCAGCACTCCTGCTAACTGAAACTGGAACAATCCACATGCCCACCTTTGGAAGAATGGATAAATTGTAGTGCATTAAAGGGTTCAAATACTATACAGCAACGAAAATGAATGAACACTTCAAGGTATCCACAAAAGCAAATATTAACTTTGCCTGTATTGAGTAGAAAAAAACCAGACACAAATATTTCATTGTATAAAATTTAAAAACAAAATAAATAAATGCTATGAAGTCACAACACGTGGTGGGGTGCTGGTAATAGTCTGATTATTTTTATCTGAGTGGTAGATGTATCAATATGATTACTGTATAGAAATTTATTGAACCGTAGTAACTTTTTAAAAATTTATTTATTTCAAATCATAGTCCATATATAGAGTGAACTGTAGTAACTTTCTCTGTGTATAACTTATGCACACAC
Organism: Geosciurus inauris; assembly: GCA_004024805.1. Lineage (NCBI taxonomy): Eukaryota > Metazoa > Chordata > Mammalia > Rodentia > Sciuridae > Geosciurus > Geosciurus inauris. The sequence continues at coordinate 7,949 of PVHX01027276.1, read as the reverse complement.
ATTTCACTTCATTAAAAAAGTAAAATGCATCTAAGATGTACTTGACATTTTATGGGCATATAGTACATGTGAAATATGAAAATTCACTTAAAGAATACACTTGAAATTCATCAGAGTCTGATATAATTGCACAGTTGGGGTGGTGGGTGTAACAAAGGCTGGCAGAACAAAAGATGTTGGTTGAAGTGAACATAAACTACATCTCTGAGGCTTTAACTATTTTTTTAAAAAGTAGGGAGGAAACCTACAATCAAACATGTTACAAATATGTTGATAATTCTGGGCAATGAATATGTGTACAGTACAGTGTTGCTTATTGTTCTTTATTTTTAGAACCCCCCAAATTTTAAAAATACAGATAAGGATACAACATTCTAAAGGGACACATTTTAAAGTAAAAAGCTGTTGAATTTAAGGGCAAATAGCCATGTCTCAGAGGTGAGCTACAAAGAGGTGAAGTCATTTTTGAGTTACTTTAATAAGAGTAGCATTGCTTTAAAACTATGAAACAACTGAATCTGGAGAAAAAAAATGAAGGAGTGGTATTAGTTATACCCATGACCCCATCTGCCCACTGTCACTAAATGCCACAAAGATTCCCTGGACACTCACAATGTCCTTTGTTCTGTTGTTAGTAACAAAACTGAGAAAATCTTGTTTGCTCTCGGGACAAAAATGTTAGAGTTCAGCCACTTCTGGCTAAGAGAGCCTCAGGATAAAGACAGATTCCAAGGATATGGAATCAAATAAAGCTTAACCTCATCTGAAGAAGACAAATATTAACAAGCAAAGTAGAAACTATGCACTGCCCGCGACTCCCATAAGTAGGCATTCTGGAAAGCTTCTGCTGGTCTTGGACAAACTGTCCAAGAAGAGTGAGGCTCAGCTAGGGTGTCTGCAGCTCTGGCCAAACCTGCATCCTGAGGACACTCCAGGCGACACAATCGACTTCCTGGTCTCTGTATTGAGATAAAGCCATCCTGATGGAAGGATGCCAAAAATAGGAAGTCTTAAAATACAAAGGCAACCAACTCTGTTTTTTCCTGACATTGATCCTCTTGACATGAGCCACCAGAAGATAAGTCACTCTCTTAAGAGGACATTACCCCCCTAAAAGGTGGGGGACATCATGCAGCTACACCTGTGAGTGACCCAATTTCATATGAGATGTTTCTGGAGCTCAGAGGCAGCCCTTGACCATGTCAAAAGCCACCAAACAGCTGAATTTCAAGCATCAGTTTTTTCTCTATCTCCAAACACCATGGCAGCTTTACATGACAAGAGTTTACAACCAACAATTCAGTTTTTAATTGCGCTTCTTTCCCTGTGTCTGTGATTAGATGTGAAAACAATGCAGCTAGTTATTTACCTCATCTGCTCAGCTGCCATGGACAAGTCAGTAATGGACAGGCTGACTCAACCAGGGGTCAAGTGTTGGGCTAGGTGCACGAAGCTCATTCTGAAGACAAAGCCCCTGCAGCCCTTGAAGAATGGGTTATGTTGACTTGTGTTTGCTGGTTTGCTTCATCCAGGATGCTCTTTTTTCCTTTTAGTCTGGAAATTACATTTGCATGTCATCTTAGGAGCAGAGAGAATGGTCTTCCAGGGGCTCCCTCTTCATTCTGTAAGGGTTTTATTTCTTGCTCTCAGACACTCTCCCGGACAGTTTGGGCAATATGAAAATCAAGGCACCCTTCTGTATCACCCCGGAAATGAGGGAGAGAAGAGACAGAGGAGACGATCCCTGGGAAAAGTTTCGAAAACTCAACTTCAAAGTGTCATTTTGGAATCTCACGACCTTAGAGGGATGTGTTACACTTGATCCTCATGCACCCTTGGCAAGCCATCAAGGCAGAGCCCTGGCAAAGCTGCCAGCAGTGTGTTCAGGCAGGACCTGCACCAGGCAGGAATAGATGTGATGTCACGCCTTGGAGCTCCAACTCCATACTGTGTACCTTCTATTTTAACTGCAACTGGTGTCAAAATTTGAAGCTCCTTGACAATGGGAGGTCACAGTTGCAGGAGAAATCAAAAGATGGACTCTGGTGTTTTTGACAAGAGCAAATAACCTGAATGGCCAGTGGCCATGAGAGGGAGACGCATTCCCTGAGGCACATTTACATTGTGACTGTGTGAATGCTTCAAAGACGCCCATCACAACCAATGCAAATCAGTTGCCTCCCATGCACATGCCCTAGGTTCAATCCCCAGTACCACAAAAACAAAACAAAACAAAAACCAATGCAAATCAGCCTTTCTGGTTTCCCTGAGTCAATGCTGCAGGGAATCCGCATTGACTGGTCACCACAGTAGCATTTTAAAGTTAGATGCTCTTTAAAAATCTCCTTGGAGATGGAGTAAGTAGACCTAGAGGGGCAAATGGAAGATTCAGAGCCATCACTAGCTCTCAATCTCTTCCCATTCCTACCAGTGTCGCCCATTGCCCAAGCTCTGGGAGTATCAGCCATCAAGGGCTCCTGTGAACACAGTCCCTGAGGTTCAGTTCCTGAGGCACAGAGCAGGTGGACACAGTGAAGGACACACCTGAAAGAGCAAATGGAAACAATCTAACACACCACCCAGCTTTCAGTCCCACAGAGCTGCCACTAATGGCCTTGGAGCCATGCAGAGGGCGTTTGGGCTCATCTCACAGCCTGGATGGACACTAGAATGAGTCCATTCCACCTTGCCGCATCCCCAGGCCTAGTGTCCTGGGCAGAACTGGGTCAGCCATGCACAGAGAAACATCCATGCATCATTATGGTGTCTGAAAGTCCTGACCCAGAAATTCCAACAAAAAGACCACCAGAAGCTTAAAAAATTCTTGCCACAGGCTTCAAAACTACCCAAACCCAGTCTCTTCACATTTAACTGCAACAGTTCTCTAGGACTTTGCCTCACAGACCGATGTGCCTCTTGAGTTGATGACACAGTGCGTGTGTTTTTAGTAACCTTGAAAGTCTTGGCCAGATGAGATTTGGGGCTGGTTCTCTGGACCCTTCATAGCACACAGGTTACTATAGGATAAAAGGCTCAGTCCTGGAGGACTCTGCCCACAGGGACCTCTGCTCCCAGCCAGGTTTTCCTTCTGTCTCATATTATGAAATGCTGGGATTCAGAGCTGAAAGTGGCCACCCCAGTCCTCTCACCAACCCTCTGCTTTGCCTGGAGAAGCTGAGGCCATAGATTTGCATAGGCTCAGGCAGCCATTGGAGCAAGCCAGTGGGACATTCACAGGCCCCATGCTCAGCCTGGGGAGCTTTGTACCAGGCTGTGTTCTCCACAGTTTTTCCAAGGAAAATATCCTCTCGTAAAAGTGGGAGCTTTGGCCCTGTTTTTCTACTTTCCTGGTCTGGAGGCCATGATGACAACACTCTTAGGCTTCTTCCTCTCCTCTCCGCTGTCTCTGGGTCTCCTCTTCCTGTGGCTCTCCTCCCAGCTCTTTCCCTGCGGTTCCTTGCTGCCTCTCTTCCTCAGATTCTCCCCTTCCAGTTGCTTGCAAGAGACATGGAAAGGGTGGGGAGCAAGAGACAAGCAGAGGAACAGGCAGGATTGGGGAGTGATGTGAGGTAGGGAATACCTGGAGCTCTACTAAGCAGTCATTATGTTTTTGTCCTCTGAATAAGGGACCTCTTATGCCAGGGAGTCTGTGTGGGATTTTTATGGCACTCTCCAACAAAGTTCTTCACATTCCACTGACCAGAAAGCCTGTCTGTGTTCTCCCTTTAGTGAAGTGCACCACTCTTGATCCATTCTCTGCCTTGGGAAGTTCTTCTGGGGTGGTTCTATCTCTTGGTTGGACCAGTCTGAAAGTGTGAGTGGGAGGGAGGATTGAAGGAAAGGCAAGCCACATCCCCTTTGCTGACCTCCAGGTCCCCCAGTGACATCACACACCACTGTGCACATCTCTTGGAACTGTGGCCAGCTGCCCAGCCCTGGTTTCCTCCGGAACTGGCTTTTTCCAGTCTCTTCCCTTCATTGAATATTACCTGTTCCCTAAAAGACAGCCTCTGACCTCTAATCTATGCAGAGATTGACTTTGTAAATTCCCGAATTCCTTTTAGCTTTGACATTCCCTGAATCAAAAGTAAATTAGTCCCGGGTGCTATTGGCAGGTGCATGCACACGTAGACCAGCACCCCAAGGCCTCCTTTATCAAAAATACGGATATCATTGCTTTTGTCCCATGGGCATCGTGTTGTTTAACCAGAGAAGTGATTTCAATGGTGTTTACTTCAAGCCAAATGAGCAGAAACTCAGATGAGCCGATAAGAAAAAGTCCAGGCAAAACCTTTTGATGGGACTTCCCCTGGAGTACACCTTGTAGCTACCATACCCTGTGTGGGTCAGTGTGGGTTCCGAACTCCTTTCTGAAGTCTAACTGGTAACGACCATTGCTTCTGATTGGTCAGAATAAGCAATTCAACCAAAGGGCCAGCCAGTGGCCTCAAGGTACTAAATGGTCTCGTTTTTTACCCCTAGGGTATCATATGGAGAAGAATTCTTAAGATTTTTCTGAAGCTAGAACAAAATTGCTGTCTTAGACATTGCAAGCTGATTTTGCTTTTAATATGAAGACTTTATTGTACATCGGTGTAGAATTGTCCTGTTCATGGGAAAAGCTGCTTGACTGGGACCGTTTAGTTCATTAATCCAATCATTCAACCATTACTGCCTGCTGAACACGTGCCAAAACTCTCCTCATTTCCAGGTTTACAGTGAACAAAGCAGAATCCCTGTCATCTCAAAACTTGTGATATAGAAACACAATCAACAAGTGACCAAATATTTAATTGCTCCGAAGGAAACAAATTGGGTCAGAGATGGATAACAGTGGAGGAGGTTGGATTTAAATAGGGTGTTCATTGTTCGTGGAAAGTGACAACAGAAGAATGGCCTTGCCTTTCAGTGGAGAGAGGAATGTCCCAAGCAAAGGAAACAACTGCCTGAAGGGTCAGGGGAAGACTTAACTTGTTCTAGGAAATGAAGGTGATGTGTATGAGCTACCCTGAGCCTGGACTCAGCCAGGGCCTGCTCCTGGTTGCTTGTCTCCAGCTCTGCCTGCTGTTGGAGAACTCTGCAAGAGAGGTGGCTTGGGGTAGAGAGAATGCAGGACAGCCAGCTGGGCAACCCAGCAGTCTTGATGTCCAGGGGACCCTGTGTGATTCTATCAGATGTTACATTTGATATGTGTGAAATAGACTACTTCACTGGTGGTTAGTTTTCAGTCATTTTTCTGGATTATGCTTTCCTCTTATCATTTTCAAGCCTTCCAGAAAGTCTTAGATTTCCAATCGGAGCAAAGCTGTTCAGAGAGGAATAGGGCAGGGGTGACTTTGGAAGGAATGGCTACAGTGACATGTCAGCCCTGAGGCCAAAGTGGTGGAATGGGTGCTGGTCACCCATGGAGGACAAGAAGCCCAGGGGCCACAGGGGTCATCTGCTCAGAGGCAGCATCGTGGTGTGTTGACAAGGCCAGGAAAGAAGTAGCCTCAGAAGAACTCATAGAGAAATCAGGTCACCTGTGTCACCATCCTGCGTGGTGGGTGACGCCAGTGTCTACACTGGGCACGCAGACCCTTGAACAGTTGCACTGCCCTAAAAACCCCCTGTGTTTCTCCTATTCATCCCTCCCCACAGTCCCCTGGCAACCACTGTTCCTTTTACTGACTCACAGTTCTGCCTTTTCCAGAATGTCACGCAGTCACTCAGAGTCACTCAGACTGCCTTTGTTCACTAGGTGACAGGCACTTAAGGTTCTTTCAGGTCTTTTCACAGCTTGCTGGCCCCTTTCTTTTTAGCACTGAATAATATTCCTTTGTCTGGATGTACCACAGTTTATCCATTCCCTTACCGAAGGGCATCTCTGTTGCTTCTAAGTTTGGGCAATTATGAATAAAGCTGTTATAAATATCTGTATGCAGGTTTTTATGTAGACATAAGCTTTTAGTTTCTTTGGGTAAGATGGTAAGACGATGTTTAGTTTTATAAGAAAATGGCCAAACTGCACTAGTTGTTGTACTATTTTCCATTTTCCCAGCAATGAATGAGAATTTCTGTTGCTCCACATCCTTGCCAACATTTGGTATTATCAGTGTTTGGGATTTTGGCCATCCTAATACATTGAAGTGGTATCTTGTTTTAATTTGTAATTCCCTAATGACACATGATATGGCACATCCTTTTATGTGTTTATGACCATCTGTATATTTTCTTTGATAAGATGTTTTGCCCATCTTTGAATTAGATTGTTAATATTATTAATATTGAGGTTTAAGAGTCTTGGAATATTTTAGATAACAGTCATTTATAACCTATGTCTTTTGCAAAAATTTTCTCTAAGTCTGTTGCTTTAGACTTTATTTTGAGTACTTTTTGGAAAATAATTGTGTTCACTTACAGAAGAAAAAAATAAAATTTCTCTTTTGATTTTACGAGGTAAGAGGCTTAGGGAGGACTAATAATTAATTTCCTTAAAATGATCAAGGTAGTGTGCAGTAAAAATTAAGAAAATTATGTGTGCCCTATGCTATAAGTTTCCAGGAAATGGGCTTGGAAGTTGTAGCCAAGCGGTAGAACACTTGCCTAGTACATGTGAAGCACTGGGTTCAATCATCAGCATCACATAAAAATAAATACATAAAATAAAGGTATTTTGTTGTCCATATACAACAACAACAAAAATTTCCAGGAAATTTTATTTTTTTAACATAAGTATGGTATTATTGTCAGTCTTCTCCAAACCCTGCAGTTGCTCCAATATCATGGATTTGTCTTCATTGCTTCCTGTTTATCTTAAAACCAAGAATTTTAAATATCTACACCAGTTCCACCAAGACTTAATTTTTAACATAACTATAATAACTTCTATTTAATATTTAACTTGCCTCTTTGTATGTTTCATTCACTAAGGTACATCAAAAATCCTTTTTAAAAGTATGCTTAGGGGTTTTGGGAAAAGACCAGATTATGGGTAATAGTTTTCTCTCAATGTGAACATTCACCTGATGCCTGAATCATAGGATAATCCTCAACTCAGCTCTTGGAATAACTACTAGGCAACTGAGCTATACAGGTGCTTCTGGAGCAGGTGCTACTAACCTATCAGTGCCATATATGTAAACACTTACATATAGATAGCTAGTTTATTTAAGCATCAGTAGTTATTTTAAAAATAGACTCTTTCCTAAATGACTACTTTGTAGTAAGTCAGTAAACTTGCACTGTTTCAGCAAAATTAGGGAAAATACCAATTTGAATTAGTAAAAAGTTAAAAATACAAAATTATAAAAGCTTTACTCTTCTACAATCTATAACTCTAAGCAAATATTTCATTTTGCTAGCTACAATTCTAAGCAAACATTTCACAGAGAAACCCTGGGAGAATAAACATTGCATACAAGGGAACAACAGAAAAGAGGCTGGCTGCTTTCTCATCACTAACAAAGCAAGCCCAAAATGGTAGTATGACATCGTCACAGCATCAAAAGGAAAAGAAAGGCCTATTATTTTACAACAATATAGCCAAAGAAAATATCTGTCAAAAATAACCAGTAAGACATTTTCAAAAAAAAATAAGGTTAACCGAAGTTGTTTCTAGCATAAACTCACAACAAAAATACAATGGGAAGTTCTTCTAGGCAAAGGGAAATGATAAGAGATGGCATGTTATAGCTACGTTAAGAAATAAATGTGAGTGATATGTTTTTTCCCATCCTTTCACTTTCAGTCTGTGGATGTCTTTCCCTGTGAGATGAATCTCTTGAAGGCAGCATATTGTTGGGTCTTTTTTAAATTCAATTTGCCAATCTATGTCTTTTAATTGATGAGTTTAGGCCATTCACATTCAGGGTTATTATTGAAATATGATTTGTATTCCTGGTAATTTTGGTGTTGTTTTTTTTTAACTTGACTTGGTTTCTCCTTTTTTTTTTTTTTTTTTTTTTTTT